>PVIU01024908.1:0-19501 GCA_004026605.1 Ondatra zibethicus
CTCTGCAAACTGAGAGCTACCGTACGAATATGAGCTGAGTCAACTTTTAGGAAATAGATATATGACCTCTGGGTTAAGCCTTATACCTGCTTTGTGAAACTGGCAACATCAAAGGGGAGACCACAGGGCTTTAGTAAACACCAACTGAAAGTACCAAGGAAGACAATATAGAAAGTATAAACACAGATTTAACAAAAAAACAAATACTCTGTTAATGGAGATTGTAAAATAAGGCAATCTGTATCTAAGTTTTACTGTAGGAGTTACTTCTGTTTATGTGTTGCTTTCTTTGGTTAATGAATTAAAAAAACCTGCCTTGGCCTTTGATAGAGCAGTACTTAGATGGTCAGGGAAAACAAAACTGAGTGCTGGAAGGAAGAAAGCAAGTGAGAGAGCCGCCATGGAGCCGCCAGAGTCAGACGTGCTGAATCTTTCCCGGTAAGCCACTGCCATGTGGCGATACACAGATTAATAGAAATGCGTTAAATCAAGATGTGAGAGTTAACCAGTAAGAAGCTAGAGCAAATGAGCCAAGCAGTGTTTTAATTAATACAATTTCTGTGTGGTTATTTCAGGCCTAAGCTAGCCGGGCGGCCAGGATAAACAAGCAGCCTCTCCCTACAACAATTGGCACTCTAATGTGGTCAACTAAATCCACATAAAACCTGAGAGGGCTTGAAAAAGGAATTCTAGAAGAAAAAAATATATATAGATAAAGCTTAACACAGCTTTTTGCTGTTTACTGGCAGCGTTCCATAGCTCCTTTAAGAGAGATTTTCCTGACTCAGCAGCCACAGTAGGAAAAAAAGTGGCAGTTTGAAAATGCCAGCTTTCCGGGCTATGCTGCTAGCTTGACCTCTGGCTCTTTAGGGAGACCAAGCATGTGGATGGGGTTTTTGAGGAAGGGGCGATGGCTTGCTTGATGGCAACATCGACTTGCTGTGTGCCTGGAAGTGGGGCAGTGCACAGGGCTCAGTATGGCTCAGAGGCTCCAGCGGCTCTACCATGCTGGACGGGGTGGAGCAAGCAGGCACTGACCAATTTACCTGAGCAATGACACAGCTTAAGTTTTTAAGAAGCGCTTAGCATTTTAAGAAGTGCTCCTGGGCAGTAAAGAATTACAGATACACAGTAGGACAGATTCAGACATAAAAGACTTATAAATGGGTCATACTGTTGGATAAATGTACATAGGCTTGGAAGAGAGAAGAAAAGAGTATATAGAGTCATAAAATAAAGTTAATGGTTAAAAAAAAAGGGAGGTAAAGTCTTTAAAGAGACAGAGTACAGACAGTCATAGATTAAAGGAGTAAAAATAATGAAATAAATATTAAAAAGTAATAGAGTAAAAACAAGCTATGTAAAGATGGACTATACACAGAGTCTGGATTATATATATTATTGTATTGTCTTTGAATTTTTTGACTGTAAAGGAGCTAAGTACAGAGAGACATTTCATTATATGGGCTGTTAAGCTAAACCAGCATGCATTTTTTTATCAGCATGTATATTATAAAGGTAGCAAAACTTCCAAATTTGGGCCTAAGGATAAGTTGCTTTGGATAAGAGGTTCTTCTTTTGTTTTCACAGAAGATGAGAACCTGTGGATTGCTTCTAGACCAATATGGTATGATAGACCATGCCCCCCTGAAAGGTTGCTGTGAACACCCTCAAAAACTTACTTTGCACAACTGCTGACTGAGATGAACCTAGCATACAGGATACACCATGAAAGACCTGATTAATAGTGCTCCCAGTCAGCAGGAAGCAGTATGGACAGAACTGAGCCCATATTCCCAAATATTGTCTATAAATGTTTGTTTACATTTAAAGGGGGATATGATATAAGTATGAATAATATACATTGGTATGGATCTTGGTTTATTGATACAAATTTAAGGTCAATTTTGTTATATGTATATTTCTGCTCTTGATTAAGTTTTTGTGATTATATAGTTCATTAAAAATATAATGTATAAATAAGAAATATAGGTAAATAGATAATCTATAATAGTCGTTTGTAGTCATGTTAGATTTTCTAGATGTATAGAGATACATTTCAGTTAGATAGGTATTCTTCAAATCTTTCAGTGACCTTTAGACTATGGCATTTAAAATATTTAAGAATTTAGGACTTTTCATGACAGTGAGACACATCTGCCCCTGGTAGCACCAGCTACTTCAAGAGGAAGATGGGCATCGAAGAGATTCCTTATGGAGTTGGTTAGCCATTTGGGAAAGAAACTCCTCTTGCCTGAACTGCTGAACTGGACATGCAGTACCCACAGAAAAAAGACTGTTGAACTTGCCTAAAGGTAAGATGATCCTTCGGGTTTCCTGCTTCATGAAAGAGTCTATGAGACATTATTCAGGATACAGAAGAAAATGATTGACTAACTGCCAATATATGTGGAACTGTCTTTGAAATTTCCTGCTCCATGAAAAAGTCTGCTGGATACTATGGGCCTGTGGGCTGAAGATGGGTACCCCAACGATACAGAAGAACTTTGGGTGACTGTCCAGGCAGCGAGATGTCTCTGTCAATTCTAGAATTTTGGAAGTTGCTTATAATGCACTTCCTGTTTACTTAGGTAATATTTTATCCTTCTGAGGTCTTTCATGGAGTTGAAGAATTTATAGTTATAGTTTTCCTTAGTTATAATAAAAGATAAAGTAGATGTAAATATTGTAACTATAATTCTTGCTTGATAATTGTTTTGTTATATGTAATTTTCTATGTTAAAGCCTTCATTTTTGTTTAAACAGAAAAGGGGAAATGGTATAGGAGGTCCTTCTGTTTATTTGTTTCTTTCATTGGTTAATGAATAAAGTAACTGTGTTGGCCTTTTGATGGGGCAGAACTTAGATGGGCAGGGAAAACAGAACTGAATGCTGGGAGGAAGAAAGCAGAGTTAGAGAGCTGCCATGGAGCCGCCAGAGTCAGACATGCTGAATCTTTCCTGGTAAGCCACTGCTACGTGGCAATATACAGATTAATAGAAATGGGTTAAAACAAGATGTAAGAGTTAGCCAATAAGAAGCTAGAGCAATTGGGCCAAGGAGTGTTTTAATTAATACAATTTCTGTGTGGTTATTTCAGGGCTAAGCTAGCTGGGTGGCCGGGACGAACAAGCAGCCTCTCCCTACAACATTTTACCTTGAGGTTGTAAAAATTCCTTTGTTCAGATCTAATGCTTGGTGCCCCTACTATATAAAGGTGGGTTCAGAAACTGGCCTTTTATCTCAGCCTAACAAAATCCATCTCTGGCTGTGGTCTCAGCTAGCTGATAAGCTTTTTGTACTCCATAGAGATTTATTATTTTATTTTTTACTGGATTCTTGTTTCTGGAATAAAGGTTGTTTCTGGTTTATTAGACTTTAGTTGTCTGTCCCCACCTTTGCGTGACCCCACTGGATCCAACATCTAGAAGAATGAACAACACTGGCTGACTAAGGTGTGTTCAACCACATTTCTTTCTTGCTAGTGCAGACCATTACTCTGCTGGCCATGGCATTGGCAGAGAGCCCAGCATTTGTTCTTCTCTGATTCTCTCTGTCTCTCTCTCTGAAAGCACTAAATGCATGTTTACTCCTTCTTTTCCTGGGCATGTGGAAATGATGGGCATTTTTCTATAGGAACATTAATCATAGTCCAGGGACATCAGATTCAATCCTGCTTTTCTTTGATTTCCCTGCCTACAGCAACCCATAGTCGGAATTAGAGACAGTATCCATACATTATGGGAAATAAAGACATTGGCAGGGCAGCTAAGAACACTCTGAAATCTGGACACCATCTGTCCATGGAGATCTGTCTTGACTGGGAGGCTCACAAGGATCCTTTTGGGGAACTGTGCCCCAAGGGGGAGGCACATGCACTTGTGCATAAGCACTTGCAGCAGGAAAGCTGAGCAGCACAGAGGCAGCCGCCATTTGTGAGGGCTATGGGGACAGAGAGCAACCTGGATCCCACTGCCCACGTGCACTTGGAGATCTCAGCATCCAGCCTCCCCTGTGCAGCTGGAGATCCCCAGCCTTTATCACACTGCAGGCACTCATTTGCAAACCACAGTCCTAGCCACCTGCTTGAGTCATGGGAACTCTGGACCCAGGCACAGCTTAGTCATTGGCCCTATGACCATGACTGTCACCTGACAGCCCTTAGTGTCTTCTGCCCTCTTGTTTATTTTATTACACAATTTTGTACCACTATGGTGTCTGTATTCTGTCTCACCATACACCAGAAGCTCTCAGCCTCCTCCATACTCATGTACAATTGATGCTTCTATGTGCAAGAACATAAAATTGTTGCCTATGAAAGAGATGATAACTGTAGCCCTAGATTCAAGAGAAAACAACTCTGCTGACAGACATTTTCAACCCAAAAGGCAATATCAAACATAAAAGTAAGAGACATTTACATAAAAAGACTTGACATGGAGCCGGCTAGTGGTATACATGCCTTTAATCCCAGCACTCAGAGGCAGAGGCAGGGGGATCTCTGTGAGTTCACGATGAGCCTGGTCTACAAGAGCTAGATCCAAGGTAGGCCCAAAACTACAGAGAAACCCAGACTCGAAAAACAAAACCAAAAATACCCCAAAAACCAAAAAAAAAGACTCTACAGTGCTTAGTATTTCTTTATGTTTTATATATGTGTATGGATGTTAATACACGTACATATATGTATATATTCCTGGGGGTATTTAGTGTCTTGCAGGGAAAGATTTAAACATCTCTCATCAAATATAGTAGAATTTCCATATTTTTTGTCTCTTACTAAAGGATAGAAAAAAATGTGTTCTCTCTTGGGTTAACCCAGCCAGGGATGGGCCAAAAGCACTTGAACCAGCAACCTTGAACACCATCTCAAAAGATCCTCTGGGTGTCTGTTGGGTCCATCCCAAGGGCAATGAAGGTTTGGGGTTAGGAGATGGGAAGGAAGACACTCTAAGCAGCTGCTCTCTTTTAGGACTCTTAAGTACATAGAGCGGTAACTTATTGTGTTGTAGGAGGCCTTGTGTTCATCCCGACTGCCCAAAACCAAATTGACCACACAGACACTGTATTAATTAAATTACTACTTGGCCCATTAGTTCTAACTTCTTATTGGCTAACTCTTACATCTTAATTTAATCCATTTCTAGTAATCTGTGCATCGCCATGTGGCTGTGAATTACCGGCAAGGTTCTGACCAGAGTATGTCTCTGGCCGAGTTTCATGTCTTCTCTCTGACTCTGCTTTCTTCCTCCCAGCATTAAGTTTGGTTTTCCCCACCTAGCTCTGATCTACCCTATCACAGGCCCAAAACAGCTTTAACCAATGGTATTCACAGCATATAGAAGGGAATCCCACATCATTATCCCACTCCTGAAGTTCTCGTTGGTAATTGTCTCTCTCTATGGGATGAGCATGCTAATGTATCACCCAGGGATTTGAACTACATGTGTGAGACAGTCTTAAAAACTCTAGCAAGTATTCTTTCACTCATCCAGCACCATGTCCACATTATAATCATTGAACAAATTCTCTGGGCCGTCAGTACAACTAGAATCCTTGTTCCTTTTTCAGTAGTAAAAAGAGAACCCTTAAGACATAACAAATGAACGTAAGCAGACTCATCAGACCTGGCCACAAGCAAATATCTGTGCCATGGGTTCACTCAAACTGCAGACAGGGAAATCCTTACCCCATGGTGGCTGTGAAGGTGGCTGCAGTTCTCTGGGCTTTCACCAGAACAGGACTCCTCAGGATCCTTCCTTGATGCTCTGCTCTCTTCTGGACTTTTGCACCAACTGGACTCTCAGATATAAGCTGGGAAACAACTCTATAAAGAGAGGTGTGGTGTGGCATAAACCAGTAGGAAACTGAAACTAAAGCCTTCAGGGTTCTCATCAGTGAAACTGTGGACAACTCAGGGATTTGCCTTCTTGCTCTCTCCTCTGAACTGATGGGGAGAGGGTTCTGGAATAGACTGACATGTGATTTCCCTCTGCTATCCAGAGAGAGACATCGCTGGCACCAGGAGACGCTGTTACAAAGGGGTTGATGGAGGCGAAGTGAACATAAAGGACCAGACTGGCATCTTCACAACACAATTGTTTTTTCATCAAAAGAACTGATATTCTGCACCTACTCCTTGGAAGTGAGACATGTGGATTTGATGGCATGGCAAAGGGGAAGTTTAGGGATAGCAGAGTCCATCTGCAGGTCGGTTCCCCTGCAGTCTGGAAGTGGTCCATACCACTTGGTTTGCTGTCTGGCTTTCCTTATCAACTTCTGCAGATGCCATCATGCATGTCTACTTCCCTCTGCAGAACTTCTTAGGGTATCTGAGGCTTTAGTAGTTAACCCTTCATTAATGAGGGCAATGTTCCAGAGCCTAGAGCCATGGAGTCTTGCTTTGTGTTAATTGTTCTGGGGTGTTTGTTTGTAAAGGGCTCTTGCCACAAGTCCCAGCCCCATAAACAAGACTCTAAATAGTGCTGTATTCACAGTCTCGATGCTATCCTGCCCTAAAGGCTAAGAAGAGCAGTCCTGGAAACTGCAGAAGGTGGGGCTCAGACTGGTTCAGGTCTAGGTCAAGTATGTTAGTCTTTCATCTTGGTTTCCTTGGATTTCTGCTTTCTCATCCCTATTGATGTCTACTTCCTTAGCCTGGCATCGATCCCAGTCTCCTCAAATACAGCTCATCCTTCACACCCCCAAACATAAAAAAAATCACTGAAGGGGGCTTAAATATCTACCTCTCTCTCTCTCTGATAACATTGTATCCTCTCCTGAAAGTTTTTCCTGAACAGGGAGGTTCAGCCCTAAACCTCAATCAACTGACACCAATAAGAGAAAGGACTCTTTGGAATTTTCCCCAGTGAAGTTTAACTATGAAGAACCTAGAGGTGTGAGTCAGTGATCTGGCTAGGTATATGTCTCAGAGTTAAAATGCTTGCTATCAATCCTGCCTCTTTCTGGGATCAGTCGCAATAATCCTTGGTGGAGGAGAGAATTAAATCAGGAGGGTGGTACTGTGATGTCCACACATATGTCATGACACATTGGTAACCACACACACACACACACACACAAACTCCCACACATGTTTTACATATGACATAAAAAGTAATAATATGTTTAGAAAAGGCAGGGTTGAAAGTACCAAGAATTATATGGCTCTGAGCTAAAATTGGCTTTTTCCTTGCAATGTCAGCTCTTTTTGAACCTTAGCTGAGCCAAACACTGCTATGCTCATCCTGTGACAACTGTCTGCTCAGCCAGGTTTGGGACAATTGGGAGAAATCCAGAGAGCCCATACAGAACCCCTCGGAACCAGCACCGTCACTGCCGGGGGCAGATAGTTCTTTAAGACTGACCTTCACGTACCCAGGGGTAACATGGGAGTCAATCCAGTCTCTGCCCAACAGGCAGCTTGTCAGAAGCATGTGGAGATCAGGACATGCTCTACATATTCTAAGTTACTCCATGTTGCAGGTTTTCCAGGTTGTCCATTGCTGAAGGAGACTCCATTTCATAGGCTTGCCTAGAGTCTATTTTGAGGGAGATGTCACTTTTAGGAATTTTCCTAAATTTCTAAAAATTTTCTGCCAATGCAAAAATCCCAATCAAGCCAAACCACAACAAGCCAAATTTAAACATATCCAGGTTTAATAGGATTCCTGCACTCTTGGGTGCAAAAAAAGCCATGAACGCACCACCGGGGTGGCAGGGAGGGAGGAAAGAGACCACAAGGGAACTTTCTGGGGAAGCAGTTTAAATAGACTTGGGGAGTGGTCAATATTTTACTGAGCTGCCTTGACACTCCTCTGGGTAGTGGTCAAGGCTTGGTGGGCACAGGGACAGGGACTCCAACAATGGAGGCCAGAGACCAAGGATTACATTCCACACTGTTTGTATAAGGGGTAATAGGAAGCTGAGGTGATATTTTGACTAACATTTAGCCTCTATAGGAGAAGGGGGTGTTTACTCAAGTCTGGCTACACCCTGCGGGAGATCCGGGTGTTAGTGGGTCCACAGTCAGTGAGAGCTGTTGCCGGAAAGGCATCCCATGTTCTGCCATCCCGGAGATGCCAGGCATCTGTTCCTTGGGGGAGGTGAGAAGGCTGGTGTCTAGGAAAAAAAATATTGTTATCACCAAAGATGAGTGTGCCAGGATGAGGAGCAGGTAGACCCTTCATTATGGAATCCTGGAAAACCGGAGGGTGGAAGGTCCTGTCTGCTGGACAGATCAAGTGTCCCTGAGAAGGTGCCCGCTTGAGCCTGGAGAGATGGTACCAACATGGGTGTCCCAAGAGCTTGGCAGCCGAGGGGGTGGTGAGGATTACCGTGTGAGGTCCCATCCATCGAGATTCGAGAAGCCTAGGAGTTAGCTGTTTGAGGAGTTCTCTGTCCCCTGGGGAGAGTGGGGCAGGTTTAGGGTCATTAGGGTCCACTGGTGTGGGGGCAGGGAAACCACTGTCAGCATGTGAATGGAGAAGGGACCTTAAAAGGCAGAGGTAGGGTAGGTACCCTGCCAGTGGAGGAGTTTGGGAGGTGATGGTTAAGGAGAAAGGGCCTGCCATAAAGCAGCTTAGGGGAATGTGGGGTGGCCCTGAGGCGAGTAAGGGCAATGGGGAGAAGGGAGGGCCAAGATAACCTGAGTTCAATGGAGAGCTTGGATAGCTGTTGTTTGATGAGTCCATTGGCCCTCTCCACCTTTTCCGAGGATTGTGGATGGTAGGGGATGTGGAATTTCCAGGAAATGTTGAGAGCTTCTGACACAAACTCATGACCTGGAAGTGAAGGCTGGCCCATTGTCCGTCTGGATGGTGCATGGGACACTAAAAGGAGGAATGATGTGGTCCAGCAGTACCTGAGCCACCACATCTGCCATTTCCCTGGAGGCCGGAAATGCTTCTATCCATCTTGTAAAAGTGTCCGCAAGTGTTAAGAGATAAGAGTTTTTTATGAGTAGGCATATGAGTGAAATCAACCTGCCAGGCTTCACCTGGTTGGTGTCCACGAAGCTGTGTAGAGACTGACATATGTGGAGAGCCCCTTGTGGGTTGGCCTCGGCACATGTCTGGCAGGAGGAGTGAACCTGTAAAATAGAATCTCGGAGGTGGGTGGGGTCAAAAAGGGGCTCCAAGAAGCAGAACAAAGCTTTGGGGCCTATGTGTGAGGTCTGGGGGATGTCTGAAACGATTGACAGTACCTGGTGTTGAGGAAGGGTGAGATGGTTATTTAAATAGAAAGGGTGAGATGGTTATTTAAATAGAACCATCCCTCCTTTGTGGCTCCACTTTTTATAAGTTCGTCCCTCTCTTTAGGTTGTTAACAGGGCTGATAGGAGGGAGTTAAGAACAAAATATGTCCTGTAGAATCTGATGAGATGGAGGCCAGCCTCTGGGCCACTGAGTCAGCCCTGGCACTCAGGTCCACTGGGTCCTTGGAGGATTAGTGTTCCCTACAGTATAGTATGAGGAGCGGGCCGCATTCCTGGTGCCTGGCTAACTTAACTTCCAAAATATTTACACAGAAACTGTATTCATTTAATTATTGCCTGGCCCATTATATCTAGCCTCTTCTTGGCCAACTCTCACTCTTGATTCAACCCATTTTTAATAATCTGTGTGCTACCACAAGGTCGTGGCTTACCGGGAAAGATTCAGTGTGTCTGACTTGGCAGCTTCATGGCGGCGGCTCTCTCCCTGCCTGCCTTCTCTTTCCCAGCATTCCGTTCTGTCTACTCTGCCTACCTGATTTCTGCTTTATCAAAAGGCCAAGGCAGTCTTCTTTATTCACCAATGAAAGCAACACATAGAAAGAAGGACCTCCTACACCATTTCCCCTTTTATGTTTAAACAAAAAGGAAGGGCTTTTACTTTAACACAGTAAAATTACATATAACAAAACAGTTATCAAGCAAGAACTCCAGTTACCATATTTAGATCTATTTTATCTTTTATCATAACAATGGAAAACTATAACTATAACTATCCATTCTTCAACTCCATCAAAGACTCCAGAAGGATATAATATTACCCATGACAGAGACATCTCGCTGCCTGGACAGTCACCCAAAGTTCCTCTGTACCGTTGGGGCATCCATCTTCAGCCTACAGGCCCACAGTATTTAGCAGACTCTTCCATGAAGCAGGAAATTTTAAAGACAGTTTACTTTCTTCTGTATCCTGCAGAATGTCTCGCAGACTCTTTCATGAATCAGGAACCCCAAAGGAACATTTCACCTTTAGGCAAGTTCAGCAGTCCTCTCTCTGCGGGTTCTTTGTTCCAGCTTATGCAACAGTCCAGGCAAGAGCAGTTTCTTGCTTAAATGGCTAAGGAGCCTCTTCTATGCCTAGCTTCCTCTTGAAGTAGCTTGGTGCTGCCAGGAGCAGACGTGTCTCATTGTCATGAAAAGCCCTAAGTTATTAAAACAATTAATGCTGTATTCTGTCATCTTTGAAAGATATGAAGAATGCCTATTTAACTGAAATATATCTCTATATATTTAGAAAATCTAACTAACATGACTACAAGCTTGACTATTATCAATGATTATTCATTAACAACCTATATTTCCTAATTATACATTAGATTTTTAAACCAACTACACAATCACAATACCTTAATCAAGATCAGAAATACATATACATATAACAAAATTGACCTTAAATTTATATCAACAAAGCAAAATCCATACCAATGCAAATTATTCATATCTCTATCATATCCCCCTTTAAATGTAAAAGAACATTTATAAACAATATTTGGGAATATGGGCATAGTTTTTTCTCTCCAAACTTCTTCCTGCTGTGTGGGGGCGCTGTTAATCAGGTCTTTCATGGTGTGTGCCAGGTTCATCTCAGTTGGCAGTTGAGAGAAGTAATTTTCTGAAGGTGTTTATAGTGACCTTTCAGGAGGCCAGGGTCCATGAAACCATATTATTGGATGAGAATCCACAGGTTCTCATCTTCTGTGAAAACAAAAGAAGAACCTCTTTTCCAAAGCATCGTCTCCTTAGACCCAAATTCTGAAGTCAAGATACCTTTATAATATACATGCTGGATTAGCTTAGCCCATACAATGAAATGTATCTTTGTACTTAGCTCCTTCACAGTCAAAAAATTTAAAGAAAACACAATAATACATATAATCCAGACTCTCTATGAATTTTCCATTTTTATGTGGCTTATTTTTTTTACTTCCTTTAATCTATGATTATCTGTACTCTCTTTAAAGACTTTACCCCTTTTTTAAAAGCATTAACTTTATTTCGTGACTTTCTATACTCTTTTTCTTTTCTCTCCCAAGCCTATGTACACCCATCCAATATTGTGACCCATTTAGAGGTCGTTTATGTCTGAATCTGTCCTATTGCATTGTCTTTAATTCTCTACTGTCTTGAAGAGCTTTTAAAATGCTAAGCAGCTTGGTTGCAGCTGGTCTGGATGTTGGATCTGCCTCTCTCCAATTTCAAAATAGTGGACATACCATTTCTGCTAACTCTGGGGGCCACCAGGCAGGAGTTGCGCTCAGCAGTTCAACCCAGAGAATGAGCGTGCAACACATAAATGCTTTTTATGTGATTTACAACCAAATCTGCCACACAGAGCAGTGCGCAGCCTGGAAACATCTCTGTGTATGGCTGTGGAAATCCACCATGCTCTTCCGATTGTGCATGCCTAGTAGACCTGATCATGCTGCCTGCCCAGGCAGGCGCCAAACCACAGGCATGATCTCAGTTACTTTCTTCATGATCCCGAGCGGGCACACAAACATCCAGTCCCACAAAAGCCATTGAAATGCTTCATAGCCAGAGTTCGCACTGGCAGCACAGCCCAGGAAGCCGAGTTTTAAAACTGCATGTTTTTTTTTTTTTTTTTTGTATGGCTGCTGAGTCAGGAAATTCTCTCTGCAGCACCCTGCCAGAAAGCAGCAAAAAGTTGTTAAACTCTGTATTGTTTTTGAAACTCAGATTTTACGTGGAATCAGTCAGCCACGTTGGGCAGCCAATCTGTAGTATGAGGAGTGGGCCGCATTCCTGGTGCCTGGCTAACTCCTCCATACTACACCTACAGTGAATAATGGCTACTTCTGCAGGGAGCTGGAGGGCCTCCAAAAAGTTTGTTATAACTTTAACTATGGGAGTGCCCTTGGTAGGAAGGAAGCCGCTTTCCTTCCAGAGTGCAGAATGAGTGTGGACTATCAAGAAGGCATAGTTAGAGTCAGCATAGATATTAGCATGTTGGCCCTTGGCTAGTTGGAGCACCCTAGTCAAGGCAACTAATTCAGCCTTTTGTGAGGAGGTTCCCATTGGCAGGCAGGTTGCTTCTACTATGTCAGTCGAAGTGACCACTGCATATGCTGCCTTTCGGTTTCCTGATTTATCTATAAGGGAACTTCTGTCCAAAAACAGGGTGAGTTGGAGATCTGTAAGTGGCTGGTCCAGAAGACCCTGCCGGGGTGAGGTTAAAGCCTCTACAGCCTCTGAGCAAAAGTGAGAGGACGTACCAGAGAAGGAGGGAACAGGAAGGAGAGTTGTGGAGTTCAAGGCAGGACTGGAAGTCAAAGTAATTTGGGGTTTTTCTAGAAACAGAAAGTGAAAAGCCTGAACTCAGGAAGGCCCAAGAAGGGAGAGAGAGGAGTGTCTCAGAAGGTCTGAGAGGCAATGAGTGGAATATAATGTAATTGGCTCAGACAAGGCGACCTTGAAAACTCCCGAGTGAGTTCAGCTGCTGCTGCCAGGGCTCTTAAGCATGGTTGCCATACACACACAGTGACATCCAGCTGTTTGGATAAAAAGGTGACAGCCCGATTTGAAGGACCAGCCTGTTGAGTTAGAACTCCCATGGCCACTCCTGAACTCTCATCTGTATAGAGATGGTAAGGCTTTGTGGGGTCTGGAAAAGCAAGGGCAGGAGCTGTTAGTAGGACATCTCACAGTAGAGAGAAGTGGCAATGGATGATGGCTGGGTGGGTGAGAGGTCCTGTGGGTATCTCGCTGGCTGCCTGGTACAGAGACTTGGCAGTAATGGAAAATTAGGGATCCAATGGCGAAAGAGCCCCAACAGACCCAAAAATGAGAGAATTTGAGCCCCTGTGGGTGGAGGCTGTATATCTAGCAATACCTGGACTCTGTCAGAGGTGAGGGTCTTAGACCCCAGGCTAAGTTGAACACCCAAATATACCACTGTAGGAGAGCATAGCTGAGCCTTATTTGGTGAAACTCAATAACTCAGGGATCCGAGGAATTTCAGGAGCACACAGGTGGCCTGTTGGGACAGAGACAATGTAGGACTGTAGAGAAGTAGGTCGTCCATGTACTGGAGGAGTATGCTAGAACTTGTGACAAAGTTTGAGAGATCTTGAGCCAGAGCTTGGCCAAAGAAATGGGGGCTGTCTCAAAAACCCTGAGGAAGAATAGTCCACATAAGCTGTCTGGATGACCAGGAGTCAGTGTCCTACCAGATGAAGGCAAAGAGGAATTATGAGTCAGGGTGTAAAGGGACAGTAAAGAAGGCATCTTTTAGGTCTAGAACTGTAAAGTAGGAGGTGGTAGGAGGGACGTTAGACAGGAGATTGTAAGGGTTGTTAACCACTGGGTGAACTGGAATGACTGCCTCATTTATGAGGCGGAGGTCTTGAACTAGGTGGTAAGCACCAGAGGACTTCTACAGAGGAAGAATTAGAGTGTTGCAAGGTGAGTCGATAGGAATTAAAAGTCCTTAAGATAGGAGATGGGTGATGATAGGCTTAAGGACTCAGTGATGGGTTTTAGAAATAGGAAACTGAGGAAGGATGAAGGGTCTTCAAGGCAAACTAGGACTGACTGGTGGTGAGTAGCAATTACAGGAGTAGAAGTGTCCCATGCTTGGGGATCTACTGGATAAGGGAGTGTAGGGACAGAACAGTCTTGGGTAGAAATCTGAGAGGCTGTTAAAGTGAGAAGAAAGTGTGACTCAGGAGCATGTTTGGAGCTAAAGTGAGTGTGGCTCTGAAGTGGCTAAGAATATCTTGAACAAGTAAAGGTGCTGGTCAAGCAGGTATCACTAAGAAAGAATGAGAGAAAAATTGTCCTGCAGGAATGCAGGGCAGTAGCAAAGTTTTAAGTGGGGAGGAATATTGTAAGAGTTAAGTGGGCTGCTTGTCGTCCCAGCCATCCTTGGCTGTGTCTGCCGACTGGCTAGCTTAATTCCCAAAATAATTACACAGAAACTGTATTCATTTAAACACAGCCTGGTCCATTATATCTAGCCTTTTCTTGGCCAACTCTAACATCTTAAACTAACCCATTTCTATTAATCTGTGTTTACCACGAGATCATGGCTTACTGTGAAAGATTCAACATGTCTAACTCTGGCAATTTCATGGTAGCCGCTCTCTGTCTCTCTTCTTCCCAGCATTCTGTTCTCTTTTTCCCACCTATCTAAGTCCTGCCCTATCAAAAGGCCAAGGCAGCTTCTTTATTTAACCAATTAAAGCAACACAAATGCAGAAGGAACTCCTACACCAGAGGAATGGGTCCTGTCTACCCTATAACTGAAATTGGTGAGGGGAACATAAGGCCCGAGTGAGATGTTAGAACAGAATAGGTAGCTCCCATGTCCAAAATAAAAGTAATGGACTTACCCACTACCTGCATCTTTACCCTAGGCTCGGATAGGGTTACGGGATAAACCAAGTCTGGGCAACTTCAATCCTCAGCAAAGCTGAGAAGTTCGAAGACTGGCACAGTTTCACTTGCCATGTTGGTGAGGCTGGACCTCCATGGTGTGGCATAGAGGACAAGCCCGTATGAGGGCACTGTGATTTCCAGTGTCCAGGTTGGTGGCAGATAGGGCATAACCTCAAAGGAGGCATAGTGCAATATCATGCCACATGGCCATTTAGATTACACTTGAAACCGCTTGCCTGAGAGGTTAACATAGGCTAGGCTCCACCAGGGTAGAGCCTTGTGGTTGGCTTCCCTTGTCCCCCTTCCTGAGACCTTAGGGTGGCTGCTAAGGCCTGAGCCTGTAGATTAGCTGTCTTTTGTAGACTTTTCTGTTGGGAAGACTCAGCTGTTTCTTCTCGGGCATTAAAAACTTTAAATGCCATTTTCACCAATTCCTGTATAGGGGTTTGAGGACCCTCTTGAACCTTTCTTAACTATTTCCTAATATCTGGTGCTGACTGAGAAATAAAATGGGTAGCCAAGACCGAAGGCCATGTGGACGTCTGGGGTCTGTGCTGTCACCTGAGGCCATAATGACATATGTGGTCAGGATGGCCTGCAAGGGCATTGTCTGGGTCAGTAGGGCTAATGCAGTCTGTGTTCCAGCTCAGTCTGTGACCTGAGCATCCATCAAAGGCCATGGGGATATCCTTGGTCTCTGCTGATGCATGAAGCCATCAATATCTGTAGGTTGCTCTGCTGTAGGGTACCAGATTGTTGCAGGTGGCCATCTTGATGTCCTCTTACAGGTCAGCCTATGACAGCTGGGTCTCGATTCATGGCCTTACTGAACCATAGGGCTGTGTTTGTGGTCTATAGTGTTCCCAGAATTTGAGTGGGTGATCACGACCCATGTCCCCACTGAATGCAAAGAGCACAGAGATGACTTTTGTGCTGAAAGTGATATCGGTAGCTGCAGAGGCATGGTTGAGAGGGGAAGACATGGAAGGCTTTTGTGACAGACATTGGGCCTCCCAACCCATCTTCCCCTAAAATACATAACAGCCTAGACAGGGAGTCACCAAAGAGAACTCTTAAAAAGTGTCACAAAGTGTGATGGAAGTGTCGATCATCTGTAATGTCAGGTACCCTACATCAACTCTTTCTTCCCACCTTTAAAACCAGAACTCCAGAGGCAGAGACTGGTGGATATCTGAGTTCAAGACCAACCTGGTCTACAGAGTGAGTTCCAGAACAGTCAGAGCCACACATAGAAATTCAGTCTCAAAAAACCTAAATGAATGAAAGAATGACTAAATAAATAAATATAAGAAAACTTGTGAAAGAGCTGAAGACTAGTGCTCCACAATTCACAGCTTCTGAGCTTCTGGTGAATATGTAGGAGAGGAAGGGCTCAGTTGTATTTCAGGGGCCAGCCACTAAGAATTTGACGACACTCCAAATACTATGTAGATAACACAAAGTGAAATTTGTGTTTTTCTTGTTTGTTTTACTTCTTTCGTGAGTAAGTTTACAAGGAGGAGTGGACATGGAAGGACTGTCAAGATCAGTGTGCATGATGTGAATGAAACTCCCAGATAATCGATAGAAGTTGGTATCTGGGAAAAAAGATTACCACATGGATTAAAAATGTTGTGAATTAAGGGGCATTTCAAGGAAACCACGCCCAAGGATTTACCTGACAAATCAGGTTGAAGAAGTGTAGGCCCATATTTCTACATGGTGTGACAGCCAAATTCTCAGGCCATGCTTAGTATCTGTCAGGTAACCTTCCGGACAGGCTGTAACAACCCTAAGAAAAGCTCAGGATATGCTGCTCCTTTTCTTTTGTAATTAGTGGATTGCCTGAAAAGAGGTGTTAATTCCAAGCTAGTGACCAAGCTGCGGACATGACTGTAGTCCTGCTACCATGGAAACAGAATGTTAATGAACTTCCACCTTAGGTTACCTTGGGGGATAAAAGGTGTTTGGATAATAAACTCCTGTGATCTTCAGGATTTGAATTAAGCCTAAAATGTCCTTCCAATATTGCTGTGAGAGCTGTGTCTCAATTATTCCCATGCCTCCAAGCCAGTCCAGAGAGGAAAAATAATTTATGTTGGGACACTGGACCCCGACTGTAGGGCTTGGGTCTACCCCTGCTCCTGGTGTTCATGTTGAGGACAGTTTCTGGTCAGCCAGCTGAAACATTCCTGTTTGTTCCTGTGCTCTCTCTGCCCTGCCTGGTGATTAGCTGTAGGGCATTGTTTACTCCATCTTGGGTGTGGCAATTTCCCACCTGCCTGGGGGGAATTCCTTGTACAGCAGCTAGGTAAATAAGGATCTTTTCAAGGTTGATCTCCTTTTGAATGACCCAGGTCTCTTGTGTATTCTTTCAATCTCCAGGCCCTTGCCTGGCTCGCATAGGGTACAGTGGTGCATGACCTATACCAAGAGGGTAACCCAGAATCGGGTGTTACAATTGGAGGCCCCGGTGAGATCGGGAAGTAGGGGACCCCCCGTGAGAGGTTGCCCTCAGAAGGCTGGCCAGCAGGTAAGAAATTGAGTGGTGAGGGTGAATTGATAATGGGTGCAAGTAATTTTGTTTCAGTATTGACAGCCGATTAAGAGGCCAATTGTTAGTTCTTTTGGAGAAACAAGGCACCGGTATTAAAATTGAGACAGCACAAGAGATCATTAAGACGGTTTTAGAGTTTAGTTCCTGGTTTCTACATGCAGGGGGCTTTAATATTACTGATTTGGAGCAGGTAAAGGCTGACCTTCAAAAAGTGTTTAAAGAGCGAGGGCCTGAAGAATTTCCCATAGTGATATTTTCACTTTGGCGCTTAGTCAAAGATGCTTTTCTCAGTGATGATGTAAAAGTGAAAAAGCAATTGGAGAAATTGAACAAAACCTCTGAGGAGATTCAGGAGGTAGAATCTGTGAGTTCCATTAAGAGTTTTGAGGAGCAGAAAGTTAAATGTACTAAAAGGGATATAAAAGTGAAAAAAGAAATTTTAGAAAAGGAGATTGCACTGATAAAAAAAGAAGTTAGTAAAAGAAGGAAGGCAGCTTTGCAGAGCCTGTCTTTTGGAAGGAGATAGTTGTGGAGAGGTGAAATGCAGGAGGATTGCACTGATGCGATGGTGGGGTATCCCCCCAGCGTGACCTTGGCATGTTGGCTGGTGCAGGAAGGTGCCTGGGCTTAGCAGCACAGATTAAATTATTGATCCTCAAGGACAGAGGATCAGGCAGCATAACCCACTGACCTTTAAGGACATTAAGCAACTAAAAGAAGCAGTTACAGTCCATGGAACTCATGCCCCCTTCACTGTGGCTCTAATGGAATCCTTTGCAGAACTCAACCTTATACCCAGTGACTGGATGCAGCTTTGCGGGGCTTGTCTTTCGGGGGGAGATTATTTGTTATGGAGAGGTGAAACGCAGGAAAATTGCAAAAATACTGCACTATATAATGCCACTGTGGGTTTCCTCCAGCATAACCTCGACATGTTAACCAGTACAGGACAGTATGCTGGTTTAGCCGCACAGATTGAGTATGATCCTGCGATTTATGCTCAGATAGCTGCTACTGCTATTAAAACTTGGAAAGCTTTACCTAAAAAAGGAGCAGAGAACAGCTTTCTAAGATCCTTCAAGGACCTTCAGAACCCTATTCTGAGTTTACTGACCACCTGTTACAGCTGGGAAGGTGCATTTTTGGGGATGTGGACTCAGCTATGCCGGTCATATGGCAATTGGCCTATGAAAATGCTAACAATACTGTCAAGAGGCTATAACCCTCCAAAGAAATAGGTGTTTAAATGACTTTATCTGGTTATGCAGAGACATTAATGGCACTCACATGATGGGTCAGGTAATTGTTTCTGCCCTTAGGGAGAGTCAAGGTGGAGCTAAGTTAAGGCATTGTTTTCAATGCAGAAGGTCAGGACATGTCAAAAGGAAGGGACGGTTAATCAGCTGAGGGAAAAAGCCAGGTATGGTGGTGCATATGCCTTTAACCCCAGCTCTGGAGGCAGACACTGGTGGATCTCTGTGAGTTCAAGTCCAGCCTGGTCTACAGAGTTAGTTCCTGAAATAGCTAGAGGCAGGACACATAGTGCCATCCACTGCTCCCTGGAATACTCCTATCTTTGTTATTAACAAAAAGTCTGGTAAATGAAGGCTGCTGCAAGATCTTAGAGCAGTAAATGATTGTATGAAAATAGTGGGGACAACTCAACCTGGGCTGCCTCAGCCTGTGGGTATTCCTGCAGGATACCATCTTTTAGTTATTGACCTGAAGAATTGTTTTTTCACCATTCCTTTGCATACCAATGGGTAACATTACCCTGGGGTATGGCCAATAGTCCTGTCATCTGCCAAGTGTTTGTGGCCTGGGTTATTGCCCTGATAAGGTATAAATATTCTCAACTGTATATCATTCATTATATGGATGACATCCTATTAGCTGGACAGTTCCAAGATAAAGTCCTTGAGGCTTTTGCCGACTTGCAAGAATTCCTAGCATATGCCGGAATGATTTTCAAAAATTGCTTGGAGACCTCAATTGGGTCCGGCCCAGTCTGGGAATTCCTACTGGAGTCTTAAAACCACGTTTTGACATTCTACAGGGGAATCCAGATCCAACCTCCTTCCTTAAGTTGATACCTCAAGCAAGGCAATGTATTACCTTAATTGAAGAAAAGCTTGCCTCTACTCACATTCATTACATTGACTATAGTCAGCCGCTGCTGTTGATAATTTTTCCCTGTCAGCATAGTCCTACTGAAGTTTTTCGGCAGCGAGGACCCATCCTATGGGTACATGAACATGTGTCACCTGTAAAAA
>PVIU01024910.1:0-24775 GCA_004026605.1 Ondatra zibethicus
AGATCGCGTGTGTCTGAGCTGGTGGCAGGTCCCCAACACGCAACGTGGCCCAAGAGAGCGAGAGCCGTCCTCTACCGCACAGCGCACCCTGGCTCAGCGAGCAGTTGTGACTTTCTGGGGAGGCCTGGAGGCACCAATCTCCTCTTTCCCAGCAGTCCTGCCCTTTCAGAAGCAAGCGCAGACCCCCCCCCCCCCGCAGACTTAAGGTGTGAGATTGTCTTCGTCACTCTTTCCAATTGTGGCTGAGAAGGACTCGGCGTTGGCAACAGCGCCACCTTCTGACCAGTGAAATTCCAGCTTCTAGATAGAGTTTCCTTTCTGAGCTTGTTTTTCATTATGCAACTGCCCTGCATTCCAGAACACAAACACACCCCAGATTTTAAAAACCATTTCTCCAGCGGGCTTCCCGTTCTGTGTGCCTCTCAGACCAACATGGTGTGTGCTGTGGAATGTCAGCATCATCTTCATCAGAAGCAGCTGTGACTAGCAAATCACAAGGTCAGACCTGGACCACCTCCCATAGACTAAGGAGGGTGAAAAGGGTCAGAACACCCTTATTTGAGATTCAGCTACTTGATCCTACACCTCCCCAACAGCTTTAAGTATGTTTGGTCCAGCTGCCTGTGGGTTCTGAGGATGAAGTCAGCTCCTCAAGTCTGTGCAGTGTGTGCCTTTCTCTGCTGAGCCATCTTGCTGGCCTACAACCTTTAAGGAACACATCCACTATGTCACAACTATACATTTTTAGCTCCTTCATTAACAATAATTTACTGTGCCCATTGTGTGCTAGACATTGGGGCTACAGCAACTATACATGCCTTCACTTAGGCATAGGGATTCCTAAAAGGAACACATCGCTCCCTATGATGTTTGAATTTGGGGACTGTCAGTTAAAATGTTGAGACCTCTGGGCAATTCCCCAGCCTCACTCTCCTGAGAGGCCCCACACACTGTGTTTTAAAGTCCCTACAGCACCTTTTCTTTCTGCTGGCAGCAGGATGGACTGAGAGGGAGGAAGGATTTAAGTCAGGTATTGCTGTTAACTCAGCAAGAAAGGAAGGCTGAAGCTGCCTAAGGTAACAGTGGAGGACAGATGGTAGGAACTAAGACAGATTTAGAAGGCTGCGTAGACGGAGGAGGAGAAGTCTGCTCGCTTGCAGACTTTTGAGGAGCAGTTTGGAAAGGAAGGTAGGAACACCCTGGGAAGAAGTACATGGATGGTGTGTTAATAGGCTGTGTCAGAACACCGGAGGAATCAACCTAAAGGAGGAGGAGAAAGGACTCGTTTTGGTTCGTAGTTTCAGAGGTTTGGATTCATGCTTGATGACCCAATTCTCTGGGTCTGCTGTGAGGCAGAATATCAAGGTGGAAGGGTGTGATGGGACAATAGTGCTCATTTCAGAGAGAGAGAGAGAGAGAGAGAGAGAACTAGAAGGGACAGAGGGAGAGAGGCGAGCCTTCCAAGGCACACTGCCAGTGACCAGTGATGCACTTTCTTCAAGTTGACAAAGCTGGCACCACATCCCAGTCAGATGGGGACTTTGCCATCATGCCATCGGGTGGGGACTCCGCCTCGCTGCCATCGGATGGGGACTCCACCTCACAATCAGATAGGGACTCCACCTCACTGCCATCGGATGGGGACTCCACCTCACAATCAGATGGGGACTCCACCTCGCTGCCATCGGATGGGGACTCCACCTCGCTGCCATCGGATGGGGACTCTGCCTCGCTGCCATCCTGCCATCGGATGGGGACTCCACCTCACAATCAGATAGGGACTCCACCTCACTGCCATCGGATGGGGACTCCACCTCACAATCAGATAGGGACTCCACCTCACTGCCATCAGATGGGGACTCCACCTCACAATCAGATGGGGACTCCACCTCACTGCCATCGGATGGGGGATGGGGATCTCATCAGCAGCTTCATCCATTCACTAGACCAGAGCTCTCTCAATCCAGTCCCCGGGGACTACTCCTTCAACATGTGCGCCTTTGCAGGGAAATTCATGCCCGAACAGGTGGAAAGCAATAATGATGAAGGAGGGACAGCACTATGGGTGGGCTGTGAAAGTGGAGTGAGTGTCGTCTAATGTTGATTTCTTATTGACAGCTGGATGGATGCCCTGCAGTGCTCCAGGGGAGAATGCTTGGGAGACACACTGTTCATCATTACCATTTGGAGGGAGGCCAATCAAATCTATAGTATGGCTTTTGAGGCAGACTGGCCTCAAACAGCATGCAGCAGAGGGCAGCCTGGAACTCCTGATCCTCCTGCCTCTACCTACACTACCCCCCAAGTCCAAGGATTAGAGATCAGCATGTACCACCACTCTGGTGTATGTGATGCTGGGCATGGAACCCCAGGATTCATGCATTCTAGACAAGCATTCTACCAACTGGGCTACTCAGCCCCAAGACTATGGCTTTAACCAAGTTATTCAGGAGACATTTACAGAATGAAAAAGAAAGAAACAAACAATAAAACCCAAAAAACAAAATGAAACAAACAAACAAAAAAAAACAACAACCCAGAGCTTGGCAGTGGATGGCACTCTGAAAACATGGGCAGAAAGAAAGGAGGACACTGGTGGAGCTGCGGAAGCAAACAAAAGGATAGGGAAGGCAGAGAAGGAACCCAGAGGAAGACAGCGGCTCAGGAAAGAAGAATGGGCAGAGGGAGAAAGCTCACTTCTAGACAAAGAGCTACAGGTAACTAACTAATGACTGTGTGGAGAGGGGAGTTGGCCTCTCCGGGGTATTAGTCCCCAAATTGGCTGTCCAATATAAAGTGATCATCCCTGAAACCAAAAACATACTCAGCACGTTGCATTTATATATTTGTACACATACATACCCATATGCATGAAAGTGTAATCCCAGCTCTAAGGATGTGGAGACAGGCAGACCCCCGGGGCTTCCCGACCAGCCACTCTAGCTTACTTGGCAAGCTCCAGACTGGTGAGAGACCCTGTCTCAAAAAATAAGGTGGATAGGGCCTGAAGTCAGCGCATTGAGGTTGCCCTCTATGTGTATATACACAAAGATGCATGTGTGTGTGCACACACAAATGTGCATACTCATGCTTACACATGGGAGGGGGAGATGAGCACTAGAGGTAGGTAAGGACAGGAAAGGTCACTTAGCATTTACATCACTTGGTGACTCAGAAGACTCCTTCAGAGGAGAGACTGGAAGCCTCGGGAAGCTGGGGGGTGGTGTGTGTATGTGTGTGTGTGTGTGTGTGTGTGTGTGTGTGACAGATGTGAAAGGGATCAGCTTATCGGGTTATGAAATTGGCTGCCTTCATCAGCTCCTGGCTGGCCTGGAAGCCATGCTCTTTAAGTCTGAGTAAAAGAGATCAAACACACAGACCAACTTACTTTTTCTTTTGTAGAAGTCATTTTTAAACACCAAGATAAAATTTATACAGAAAGAAATGCAGAGCTCTCAAGGGTTCAAGGCATTTTTGACAAATGTTAGATTGTGTAATCAACACCTGAATCCAATTAAAATATTGCCCTAGAAGCTTCCTGCCGGCTGCTCCTAGACCTTCCACATTCTCCACGGGCCACTGCGATCCTCTTCTCTAAAGCAACGGGCGCTTTGCTGATGTTTGAATGTCGGCAAATGGAATCTTCAGGATGCAAACACTGCTGGCGTTCCTCATTTATCCACAGCTCTGCGGAGACGAGTGATCAGCTCTCTGTACTTGTCCATGGCCTTATCTTGCAAATGGCTCAGGATCCGCTGAGGAGGAATGTTTAGCTCGTTACAAAGTTTAATGTTGCAAAAAGCAGCTTCCTACAAAGACTCTTTAGTCTAGAGATTATTTAAACACTCCAGGTGGGGAGGTGGAGGAATGGGGCATGGGAGCATGTGCTCTCTACATCATAAACTAGATATATTGTATCTTTAGGGGAAACAGTATTTCAAAGCAATCCTAACATTTCCCTGTCTGCCAGTAATGCAAAAGCATCCTAGATTTCCAGCCTTGGCCCTTGCCATTTGCCGTTCTAAAATACTGTTTAAAACTTTATTGTACTGTGTTTATTTGAGAATGCGGCGCCCAGGACTGGGTGCCACAGTGTCCCAGCACAGAGGCCAGAAAAGAGCTGGCGAGAGACAGTTCTCTTCTACCATGTGGGATCCAACTCAGGTTGTCTGGGTTGGCAGGGAGCGCCTCTACCTCTTGTGCCATCTTGCCAGCCCTCACTTGGTGTTTTGGATCTTCCTTAGGAGCATGAAAGGGTGTCTGTCTCCTTGTGGATTTAATGCGCACTTCTCTTATGATTAAAAATGTCAGACACCTTTGCAAGCACATATCATTTTACATCTTCATTTGTTAAGTGTCTGCTCAAAACTTATTTTATTTATTTATTTTTTGGTTTTTCGAGACAGGGTTTCTCTGTGGCGTTGGAGCCTGTCCTGGAACTAGCTTTTGTAGACCAGGCTGGCCTCGAACTCACAGAGATCCACTTGCCTCTGCCTCCCGAGTGCTGGGATTAAAGGCGTGTGCCACCACCGCTCGGCTTACTTATTTTTTTTTTAAAAGCATTTTTTGCTTGATATCTGTTTATGTTGAGAGAAATAGTATTTCTAACCACTTTCCATGAACTAAGCAATAGATATTTACTAATATTCTAAATGGGTTTAAAATGGAATCTTTTATGTGTTTTGCCAAAGGCAAACGGAACGACTGAGACATGAGGGAAATCTTTCATTTGCAGTATCAGTTAACTTTAAAACTATATTCATATTATTTTATGTCAAGCTGTTTGATGGTGGGGTTGAGTCTCCTTCATTGACTAAGGGGCAGATTTCATGCTTAGAAAGACAAAGGGAATCCACTTCTCTCCTTCAGTTAAACCTGGGATTCAGTGAGGAGCGAGACCAGCCATGTGCATGTCAAGATGAGGTCTTCTTTGTCTGAGTCTGAATCAGGCAGTGGAAACTGTCAGAAATACAGAACTACACAGGGAAGCCTGATTTTGAGTTTGCTCATGGGACCCAGCAGATGGCATTGTGAAGTATCTGAAAAGTTTCTGCACTCTGATAAGCCTCTTCGCCGATGCAGCAATCCAAATCAGATCAAAGCAAACGAAATTAGAAAAAGCCCAGGTTTAAAAGATACAACTCTCCTGGATGATTTTCCAGCCCCCCAGAGGAGGAGATGGCAAAGAGAGACCGGAAAACCACATGTCTGTTTGGGGGGAGGCAGTTTAAATGCCCTGTGTGGGTGGTCTTGAGCATCTCTAGGGGAAGTCATCATTTGGTGGGCTCTCTGAGAGGTGGCAGGATTTGGAGAGAGGTGAGGGAGGGGGCTTGGGGGTGAAACTTCCACCAGAACGAACATTGCAGACTCTTTGGGTATATGGATGCCAGGGGCTGGGGTGAAGCCTCCACCAGAACAGTGTTGATCTGTAGTCTTGAACTAGGGCCTTGAGCTCAGAGTGCAGTGGAGAACCAGCTTTCAGCTGCAGCCTATTCTGTTAAGCGTGAGACCCGCAAGTCATTCTTACTTCATCCACGTTTCCTCCCTACCCCCCAGTTTGAACCCAGAACCTCAAACCTATTCTGTTAAGCGTGAGACCCGCAAGTCATTCTTACTTCATCCACGTTTCCTCCCTACCCCCCAGTTTGAACCCAGAACCTCAAACCTATTCTGTTAAGCGTGAGACCCGCAAGTCATTCTTACTTCATCCACGTTTCCTCCCTACCTCCCAGTTTGAACCCAGAACCTCAAACGTGCTGGGAATGTTTTCTCCCACCTACCTACTTCCCCAGCCCTCTTACGACTTTGACCTCATTCCGTAGCCCAGGCAGGCTTTGAATTGGTGATCCTCGGGCCTCAGGCTTCTGGTACTTGCTTATAATGACAGTCATGTACAAGCTGACTTCATGACTTGTCAGTGTGTGGACGATATGCTTGTATTAGCATGTGAGGTGGGGGCTGCTCACACCGTGTGTGTGTGGTGTCTGTGTGTGTTTGTAGAAGCTAGGGGTTGATGCGTGGTGTCTTCCTCCACCTTGTGTGTGTTTGTTTCTGTGACAAGGTGTCTCTTTGTAGTCCTGGAATGTAGACCAGACTGGCCTCAAATTCCAGTGGTTCTCCTGCCTCAGCCTCCCCAGGGCTGGATTAAAGGCGTGTGCCACCACGCCCTGCTCCCACCTAGTTCCTAAGCCACAGGTTCTCTCACTGAACCTGGAACTGACCTCAGCCATACTGGCTGATTAGCAACTCCGGGAATCTTCTTGTCTCCCTCACGCGGGATGGCAGTTACCTCTCCGTGGGAATTCCAACTCGGATTCTCATGCTTACAGAGAAAGCACTTTACCCAATGAGCCATCTCCTTCATGACTTATTTTCAACACGTAAATCCAGAGTGCATTTTGTACCCATTTTGTTAGGGTCTTTGTCGTAGCTCTTAACACTTGCGTTTGTTTTTGAAAGGAGCCAACTGAGGGACTGCGATGGACATCTATGTGAATTTAATGCCTCTTAGCTAATTTCGGCCCCAGACCCCTTTCTAATCAGGATCCCCGGAATTGGTGTAATACTACAGTGAACGTCTCTGCAGAGACCCTTCTTGCTAAAAAGTGTAAGGGACAGAGTGGCAGGAGGCACTACACCCTAGGGCTCTAGGACCCCCATCAAAGTGGAAGGAACTACAAGGTTCTACACCGGGCAGGAGTGTGTGGGCGGGAACCTCTTCTTGCGCACGCGCACTCGCGCTTAGAGCGGCCGGCGCACGCGCACGGGGTCGGCTCCCCGCGCAATGGAGCGGGTGTTGGCGGACGCGCTTTTGGCGCAGAGCCGGGAGCCCTGCGCGCTGCTGGGGGCACTGTGCGGCGGAGAGGCGAGTGCGGAGCGAGCGGAGACTCTGCGCCTGGTGCTGCAACGGCTGGAGGAGCGCGGCGCGGGCGCCGGTGGGCTGGCCGAGGCGGCGCACGAGGTGGCCAGGGGCCACCTGGTGCCCTGGCTGCACGCGTCTCCCGGTGGAGGGCCCGCGGGCCCGCGAGTGCTCCGGGCGGCGAGCGCGGCGCTGCGGTCGTGCGCGCGCCTGGCGGGGCCCGAGCTGGCGGTGGCGCTGGCTGAGGAGGCGCTGCGCGAGCTGCCGAACCTGCCGGCCGTGGAGCTTCTGGCCGCCGTGGCGCCGTGTCTGCGCGCCCGCGAGGATGCCCCGCTGCTGCGTCGCCTGGCGCGCGCGTCCGTGGAGCTGGCGCTGGCCGGGGACGCGCCGCCGGCGGTGGGCGCGCGCCTGCTGCCTGCGCTGGCACAGAGTGCAGAACCGGCGTTGCGCGCGGCTTGGGACGCGCTGGGTTCCTCGGGACCCGGAGCTGAGGGCCGCACTGGGCCAGAGCTGCTAGTGCTGAGCGCGCTGGCGGAGAAGCTACTGTCGGCTCGTGCGCGCCATGAGGACCTCGACGCGCGCCTCCGCGGCCGCTTCTGGAGAACCGTGCAGGCTGGGCTGGGCCGCGCACAAGACGCGCTCACGCGCAAGCGCGCGCGCTACCTGCTGCAGAGGGCTGTGCAGGTGTCTGCAGAGCTGGCGATGGACTGTACCTGCGGTCCCCAGGACACAATGGGTACCCACTTCTCTCTCTCTAAAAATACTTATTTATGTCAATGTATGTGCTCCTGTGTGTACCACGTGCGTGTAGGTGCCTGGGAGGGCATCGGATTTCCTTGAGTTGGAGTTAAAGGCGGTTGTGAACTACCTGTTGTGCGTGCTGGGAGCCAAACCCCGGTCCTCTAGAAGAGCATTAAGTGCTCTTAGCCACTGAGCTATCTCTCCAGCCTATTACCTGCTTGTCTCTTTGCCCCAGCTCCACCCAGCTTCCCCAAACCAGCTCTTCAAGGGCCATCCACCTCGTCCCAAGGAGATTTGGCACCTGTGTGTTGTACCTCTACAGCAATTTCCGCTTGAGCTTTGGGAACAGTGGACCCAGAGTAGGGTGTGATACTGCACATGGCGGTAGCGTGATCTGTACCAAAAGCCTGCTTTTCCTGATTGAAAAGGAAGGACCGACACCTGTATCATTCTAAAGAAAGATGGTGTGTCCCAAGTTAACGCTTGAAGGTTGAGATACAGAATTAAGTATTGGTCTCTTGACATTCCCTTTGGGAGCAGGGTTTGTTAATGTTTGCACGCATGTGTGCGTGCTTGTGTGTGTGTGTATGTGTGTATGTGCATGTATGTGTTGGACTGTGTTTATAGGCCAGAAGTCAACAGAAGGTGTTTTCCTTGCTCACTCTCCACTTTATTTTTTGAATCAGGGTCTCTCTCTGAATCCGGAACTCAGCATTTAGCTAGACTGGCTGACCAGGGATCCTATTCTTTCATCCCCCATTGTGCCTCTGCTTCCTCAGCTGGGCTTACAAGCACATGCCACAATGATGGTATTTCTACATGGGTTATCATGTCTGTCATTTCCATTTGAACTTTTTATTATATTTATTGTGTGTGTATGCTATGGCACCCTTGTGGGAAGTCAGAGTAATTTGTGGGAGTTGGTCCTCTCTTTCCACCTGGTAGGGCCCAGGGACAGATGTCAGATTGTCAGGCTTGGCAGCAAGTACCTTTACCCACTGAGCCACCCTCCCAGCCCCCACTTGAACTTTAAAAAGAACCAAAACAAAATTCTTCCCATCTTTTGACATATCCCCAGCCGATCATCTGTTCCTCCATGCTATTTAGCTTTCCTGTTACGTCCTTTGACGTAACGGTTCTTCACGTGTCCAGTAGCTGATGTCTGAGTTTGGCTTTGCTTTCTGTTTTATCTTTGGGTCATGGAGTTGTTTCTTGTTTATAATGAGTTGAGACAGTAAATATTTCTGCTTAGCGATGGGCCTTTAACTTCCTTCAGGTTCGTAGCACATGGCTTTGAGTCGAGGGACCTGGTTTGTGGTTGAGCTGGCTTTGAGTTGCTGTTGCCCAGCTCCCTCGCGCCCTCTTAGTTCTGGGGAGGGACTTTCCGGTCACCTCCTGCAACTGTGTGAAGATGGGAGAGCCTGAAGTTTTCCTGATGCTTTGGCTGCTGAGCCATGACAGCTGGGGCCTATTGCTTAGCTTCTGATGGCTGCCTCTCTCCTAGACTTGTGGGTCTGTGCTTTGGGGCTGAAGCTTTCCCTGCTAGCTTTGCGTCCTCTCCGGGAACATGTAACTTCTGTCTTGTGCCCAGAGAAAGGCTTGGAGCAGCCAAGTGCTCTCTGTCTGCTGCACTCGCTGTGGTTGGAGAGAGGTCTTGAGCACAGAGACCCATCCCCACCCTCTTCTGACAGTCACGCCCTCTTCAGACCACCCCCCTTCTGGTCTTTTCCCCCTCTGCTGATCACCCCTCCCCCTGACTAACCCCCTTCTTGCCCCTCTTATTGCCATCCCCCCTTCTGAAGCTCACACCAGCTTTTGTCTCGGGGTGGATCCAGCAGTAATTGGTCTGTTTCTTGCCTTTCCTATTGGTCTCTCAGTGCAGTTTTAGAGAGGTTTTCTGTCCCTCTTCCTTTGCAGAGGTAGCTAGCCTCTGCTTGCTATCAGGTTAGGGACAAGGGCTTTGGTTCCTTTGCAGAAGTGGCTTCCAGTGACAGCCAGGGGTGGGGAGTTGTTGAGCAGTGAGTGCCCTGTGGGACATGGGCATGGGCAAGTCCTTCTGCCCCATAGACTAAGACAGACGTGCAGACCCTCCAGGGTTACACACTTGTGTATAACCTGCCTGTGTCCTCTGGAAACCAGAAAAAGAGCTGGTGGCTCTTAAGGTTCCCGGGGATTCTAATCTGTTCACTCTGCCAACTCAGAGCCTTAATTGCTCCCTCGAAATGCCATGTTTTAAGAACTCCTTTTCGAGGGTGGAGAACACCCCTTCCTCCGTGCTTCACCAAATGTGGGGAACAGCTTGTGTGGCCTTTCTTCTGGGGACACTTTCTTTCTGTACTATGGAGGTTTATGTGGGGGTGCCAGCCCCCTAAACCTCTCAGGATCCAGGAGGAACGCTGTAGCCAGTGAGCACTGGTTAGAAAGATCCGAGGGCGAAAGGAACAGATCAGCTCACATAAATCTCATCGTGTCCGGTTTTTTCTTCTTGTGTTCTCCCCTTGCTGATCTGGATCCCACAAGGTTTCCAGGTTATATACCCACACAGACACAATTAACAATTCTTTGTGACATAACAAGGATACCAGGTGTGCATTTTTTAGGGCCACAAGATAGATAAGATTGACAAAACAGGTGCCAGTCGGCTGATTAGTCCCAGAGGGGGTGTGGCTGTGAAGCGTCTGGGCATATCTGAGAAGGGGTGAATTAGAAGGAGGCTATGATGTCTAAGAGAGGGAGTTTGTGTGTTAATTACGCGTGTGTGGTTTGTTAAGCTAGACTTTGTGATTGATAAATGTCAAGCAGTTCTTTTGCTACCTTTCCTAGCCGCTGGAGACACAGCATTGTGGTAACCATGGCAACCAGAGTGCGCATTGGCATTTTTGCTGGCTGAATTAAAGGGAATGGAATCTCTGAGCCCTAGAGATAACATCTATAGCGTAGAATCCGGAGCCTGGCATTTCCAGTCTCCAGGCCACGCGACGGCTTTGTTCTGGCCGATGCCTGAGTGAGAATCATTTCCTTTCTCCCGGGTCTTTTCCAGAGTTCAAGGCACCTAGTATATATATTCCGTATATCAAGATTATACAGCCACATGGAAAGTCATCCAGTATACAGTGCATGAGGGAGGCATGCCCAATAGTTAATACACTGCTGGGCTTTCCTGGGATGAATCCCACTATTGATAGGGGAACACAATGACCTCACAAGGGTTTTACAGAAGTGACAGCGGCTAGTCCGAAGACAAATAGTCCCAAAGCTTTACAGATTGGGTTTCCTCGCTGGAGTACTCCCATGAGTTAGTCTAGTAATTTTTGTCAACTGTACTTTTACTGTACGGTGCTTGTGGCCCACAGCCCCGTCCTTTGGCCTTGTGCTCCCTGATGGCCCTGTCGGTTGCATGTCATTTCCTTTTCTGGCAGAAATGTTCATGTGTAGAGCGGAGACAGTCTGCACACCTTCATTTTGTCCCTATAGCTTGATTGATGGTTTGATCAGCCCATCTCCAGCCAGGGGAGACATTTCTATCCAATTTAATGAGACAACGCACTACCTGCCGCACAACGAGGCTCCTTTGCGTCCAAGTTTAAAGGCCTCCATCCATCCAGCTGTGTTTGAGAAGCTGGAGATTCTACTGTTGCTTTTGGGAAGCTGGGATGATTCTGGATCCTGCTTAAGGGTGGCCTGTGGCTTTCCCATGGAGGTTCCTGGAGTCTCCTCTTTCACTCGTGTGCGACACACTTGGAAGTTTTCCTGAGCTTTGTCAGTGGTGATTTCCTCCCTGGCTGTCTCTTTCCACTTCTCTTCTTGACTTGGAACCTCTGGACTTGTCCTCTATCTTAGTTACTTTTCTGTTGCTGAGATAGACACCCTCAAAAAATCCCTCAACCCGAATAAAAGCAAAAATTCAAACTCAGAGTAGTCAATCAAGCAAACAACAACAACAAAATAAAATTAAACAGAGGTTCTGTAGAAAGGTTTTTCTTATGGGCTACCAGTTCACGAGAAAACGACACGGAGACTTATTATTAATTATGAAAGCTCGGCCTTACCTTAGGCTTGCTCCCAACTGCTTCTTATAACTTAAATTAGCCCATATCTTTGAGTCTGCATTCTTTTATGTGGCTCAGTTACCTTTACTCTGTAGTTACCCATCCTGCTTACTCTCCTCTGGCTGGCAACTCTGCCTTCTGTTCTCTGTCGAGAGGTCCCGCCTATACCTCCTGCCTAGTTGTTGACCTTTAGGGTTTTGTTTTTTTATTAAACCAATCACAGTGACATATCTTCACACAGGGTAAAGGAGTATTCGACAACAAATTTCTGTTTGAGTTTCTCAAGCCCTTTAAGTGGGTCCCTGCTAGGTTGGCAGTGGCCTTGCTGGGTGGCACTGGAACTGGAATAGCCGTGACGAAGGCCTTAACCACATTGCTAAAGAAAGAACTGATTTTCCTTTCCTGCTAAAACTCTCCTAGGTCCAAGCCTATTCTGGTGGTCCGAGAAGAAAAAAGACGAGCTTCTAAAGTTCTGGGAAAACTATATCTTGATCATGGAAGTTCTAGAAGGAAATCAGGTGCGTGTTCTCCCGTCTTAGTCCCTGGGCCCCTTTTCAGACACTCATGGGAAGGCCGGCCTGTATAAGCATGGCCTTTGTTTTCCAAAATGAATACAGTTTAAGATAGCTTGTGAATTGTTTCAGGAAATTAGAGAATGCGCTCAGTGGATTCACGTGATTGTGCAAAAAATTAGTCACACTTGGTCTTCCCTTGGCATTCTCCAACTGCTGTATTTGTCGGGGTGCTCCAGCATGTTACCAAGTGTAAACTACTGGGTCCTCTCTCGTACTTTTGGGTTTAGTTCGTCTGAAGTAAGTCTTGAAGAATATGACTTTGGACAAGTTTCTAGGGGACACCTGTGCAGCCATCCTGGTGTAGAGAGTCCTAGTCTTTAAAGGTCACTCTCTGTTAGAGTCCCAACATGTCAGGGTTCCTAGAGGTTCTCATCTCAAAGGGTCCCAGTGTGTGAGACTCCTCAGCTCTAAGGTTCCTGTGCATAAGGGTTCCTGTGTGTAGTCCCGTCTGTAAGCTGCAGACCGTGGTCAGTGTCTGTGGGTACATATCAATGTGAGGTGTCAGTCCTCACGTCCCACCCCACTCCGTGCTAAGTGTACTGAGATGCGGGATGGGCTACAGGAAGCCTTTCTAAATTCAGATAAGATTGCTGGGTTGCTTTCGTCGGTTAACCCATAAGACTATTTATTTTAGAAACTTAGATTTAAAGTTATTTTGAAATTTGCAAGTCAGACTCTAGCTGAGCTGTCACAGCGTGGTCTAAGAGACACCGGAACCCTGAGCTCTGAATGTGCTGTGCTTCCCAGTGTGTGACCCCCGACAATGGTGGGACTTAGGGTAAGCGCTTCCGTGCATTTACCGTTTTAATCTCCCAGCCTTGCCTGCTTCTGGGGTCAGACAATCCTCTATGAGTTAGGATGTTCTGTAACTGGGGTCTGGACAGTGTTCCCCAGCTTCACTGCTCAGTCTCATAGACATGAATCACTGATGCTGTTCAGACGTGGGAGAACCAGACTCCTGACACCTGTTTCAGACATAGCAACGAGAGAAAGGCCACAGTTATGTAAACAGGAACCTTCCCCTGAGGTTTCAAAGGCGTTTCGTGTGATTTTTCATGAGATTCTTTGCTCTTGTTTTTAGATACATGTCATAAAGCCAGTCTTACCCAAGCTAAACAGTCTGTTTGAATACGCAGTATCAGAGGAAAATGGTAACAATTGCTTTTTGGTTCTGTTCATTTGTTTGCTTTAATAACATCAGTCCCCCGATCTCGTAACTAACCATTGTCTATCAGAGGCTTTGGGAAAACCATTAAACTGTGAGGAGGAAATGGGATCAACCTGCAATGCCACCAGCAAGCGGTGCTGGCCTCTGGCATTGTGGGTATGCGCTCTCTGAGCACACTGCCACACGTGTGCCACCTGGCCCTGTGTCCACACTGTGCCCTCTACCCATCCCTTTAGAACATAGCTTTCAATGGCTGCAGAGATTTCAGTAGTTTAGAAGTATGATTAGATTTTTTTTTAAAAGCAGTTTATTATAAAAATTTCAAACTATTTCCTTTCTTTTTAGAAAGGAAAGGATATGATGAACCGGGACCTGTCTCGGTCATGGCAGAAACACACAGTGGGCAGCCTCACCTCCTGGGCATCAGAAACACACAGTGGGCAGCCTTGTCTCCTGGGCATCAGAAACACACAGTGGGCAGCCTCGTCTCCTGGGCATCAGAAACACACAGTGGGCAGCCTCGTCTCCTGGGCATCAGAAACACACAGTGGGCAGCCTCGCCTCCTGGGCATCAGAAACACACAGTGGGCAGCCTCACCTCCTGGGCATGTGCGGCCTCTGCTGCTCCCTCTCCATCAGCTCAGCTTCCTTTGATTTCATCTGTGAACCTCAGTGTGTGTCCTTAACAGAGCAGGCTGGGGAGAGGGCCCAGTAGGCAAAGGCCCTGGTGTATAAGCGTGAGGCCCAGAGTTCAGATCCTCAGCACCCATATAAATGCCTTGTGGGTCTGGTGACCTGCCTGCAATCCCAGCATTCCTGAGGTAGACACAGGGGAGCCCTGAGTGGGCTGGGTAGATAGACTAGCCAGATCAGCAAGCTCTGGGCTCAGCAGGAGACCTCGCCTCAACATATGAGGTGGAGAGGAGTTGAGGAAGACACTGGATGTCCAGCTCTGGCCTCTGCACACATGTGCCCATGCTGGAACACATGCACATGTACATGTACCCCTCCACACCCACACAAATAGGAAACCGCCAATGCTTTCGTGGTAGGGCTATTTTTATAATAAACCCTTCCAATATGGATATACACGTCTAACTGCTTTCCAGCCTTATTATCTGAATATATCTTTTTAATGTATAAATACACATCTGTTTCTTTGTTAGCCTGGGTGGGGGAGGTTCCGTTTCAGGTATCTTGGAGTTCTTAGGAAGAGGCCATTCAAGGGTGTGACTTTACATGTGTTTTGAGCCCTCGATCACGCCTGAAACACAACACACCTGGAGCTTCCTCAAGTGGCTTTGTGAGATTGAGCTTCAGCCAGTGATGCAGCTAACTGCAGGCTGCAGGCTTTCTGTCCACAGGAGTGGGAAGGTGCTCTATCATGCGTTTATTCTTGAGGACTGCGCCCTGTAGGTAGTGACCTTACTGATGGGCTGACCTCTGAGGAATTGGTCTTTATTCTGCTGATGGCTCTGGCTGTTTTCTGACACAGTGAGAGCTTTCACAGGCCATAGGCATCTCTTGTCCCACCTGAGCTAGCATTTAATGGGATTCTGCCATCTTGAGCTCTTGCTGTTAAAATGATGCTCCCATTACATCGTTACGTGCTTTGCCCATGGCGTTTAGCAAGCCAAACCAAATAGCATTGACTGGTTTTGAAAAGTTCCTGCTGACAGAGTTGAAAAAATATGTTGGGGTAAATTACAAACAATAGACCAACTTAGTTGTAGAATACCATGAGATAAAAAAAAATTCTAGTATAATTAAATAAAGACTATTTTAAGAATTAGAAACAATCAATATAAGATTTTTCTATTTTTAAGTTTTATTTATTTATATGTTCTATTTTTAAGTTTTATTCTTACTTATGTGAATGTGTGGATGTGCCTGTGTGATACACCACATGGCATGCAGGCGCCCTCACAGGCCAGAAGGTGTTGGCTTTGCTGGAGCTGGAGTTACAGGTGTGAGCCGCCTCACGTGGGCACTGAGACTCGAACCCCAGTGCTCTTAACCACTGAGCCATCTCTCCAGCCCTATTCTGTGTTTTACTGTGGATTCCATTATCTATTCACTTGAGAGGCCCCTTACTCCACGTCAGTGTGAACAAGCACTGGAGGCCAGGAAAGTATTTTTCCACTCGAGTTTTGTCTTTTTTCCATGAAACAGTAGTTTTTGCTCCAGGTCCTATGAAGAGAACAGAGAAGGGACCGAAAAGAAGTTCATGTAAAGTGGGGGTCAGGCCTGGCCCAGGGGTGACATACAAACTCCCAGCTGGGAGCTGGCCAGCCTGGGATGGGGAGCTAGCTCTGTGAGGATGGTAGGGGCCCCGAGGAAAGTGAGTCTGCAGAGTGGGCAAGGCAGGGGTAGTCAGTGCCAGCCTGTGTCTTGTTCACAGTTTAAGAACGGCGGGAAGGCCAGGCAGAGGTTGTGAGTAGAGGGTGACAGTTTGGGATTTGTGTATGAAAAATGGCCTGAAGCCAGCCGAGGGGAGAACGTGCCGAACCCACCCTGGCCAGATGTAAGGCTCCGCCCGTCCACACACACACATAGGCCAGTGCTGTCCTGAGTGCCGCAGTGCCTGCAGCAGCTGAGTGCGTCCAGAATGCTGACCGCTGACGTGACTGGGTTCCATGAGCTCTGTGGGTGTGTGCTGAGCAAGCTCCCTGAGCCGGTGCTCTCACGTCGTTAGTGTGACTGTCGCACGCAGAGTTGTGGTGTGAGCAGAGATCTACAGCTGAGGTGTGTGTCAGTTTGGGCGCTTGTTCCCGCAGGCTGCTGGCTCGTTCATCCCTCCTGGCTCGTGTGCATTTATACAAGGATGTTTGAAGGTGACAATAAAATCCTGACCAAAGAAGGCGTGATCCACTTCTTGGAGCTGTACACCATGAAATCTCCTCCGTATTCACCGGAACTCTCCAAGGTAATGACATCCCAGCCCCTTCCTCCTTAGCCATCATTAGAACACAGAAGGTGAAGGTTGTCTCTGTTACATGATCTTTTGAGTTTAAGAGGAAAACCACACAGTGGGCAAGATGCCAGTCTCAGCCATTGCCTGGAATGGGAGTTGGAGAAGAGGGAAAGGGGAGTCCTTTGTGTGGAGGTTGGGGGCTGTGCCGGGGTGGGATGTGATAGGGGAGCTCAGAAAACCTGAGAGACGGAGAGGGGGAGTGCACCCCGGCTTCTGTCAGCGAACAAGGGGTGCAAAAGAAGGGGAAGCTTTGCCCTTCTGAGTTAGGATGAGTGGGCAGACCACACAGCCAGTCTCTGGCAGCAGCAGCTGCCGCCGCCGCAGATAGGGCAGGTCTTTTATATCTGTATACACCAGGCTCTGCTTTTTGAGAGAGTGTCTCATGTAGCCTAGGTTGGCCTTTAAGGCTTCCCATATAGCCAAGGATGACTCTGAACTCTGGTTCCTTTTGCCTCCACCTCCAGAGTGCTGGGCTTATATGCACATCAGCACACCCGTTTATGTGGTTCTAGGGATTGAACCCAGGGCTTCAAGCATGCGAGGTGAACACTCTGGGCCACGTCCCCTGTCTCAGTCTACCTGTCTCCTCTCCTGTTTGGGGAAAGCTGAATGGGAGCACATTAGCCAGGGTTCTTCAGGGGACAGAGTGATAAAGTGGCTGTGTATTAAAGGGAAATTTATTAGATTGGAATACAGCAATGGCTGTCTGCTAGCTGGGGACGCAGAAATCCAGTAGCTGCTCAGACATGAGGCCGGATGCCTCAGTTGTCCAGTCTGGCACCGAAGGCCTGGATTGTCCCTAGAGAGCCACTGAGTAAGGACTTCGGTCCATGTTGGAAGCCTAGAGAGTCTGGGTTCTGATGGCGCAAAGAGGGGCAGGAGCAGCCACAGGGGCAGCCTCAGGGTAGGTGAACTCACAAGCGAGAGGCGAAGGCAAGGAGGCAAACAGCTTTGCCCTTGGTCCTCCCTGTATCTGAGTGTCTGCCAGAGGTGCTGTCCGCTCTCAGGGTGGGTCTTCTGCTTCAGGTGATTTAACCAAAGCAGCACCTCACAGGTGTGTATAGACACCTGCCTTGTGGGTGAGTCTAGATCCACCCAGCGGACAGATTAGCCGTCATGGGAGGCTTGTCTGCATCGTTTACGGAGTTTGCAGTCTGGCAGGGAGCTCCTGGTGATGCTGTCCTGGGGCCGTGAGCCATAGCTGTCTGTGCGCACTCTGCCATCTTTTGTCTGAGCTGTTTGTGTCTGCCTCTGTCCACCAGCAGCTTCATGCAATGAGGAGACCAGGAGTGTTGGGGTCTATGCAGTTGGGCCCTGGGGCTCCCTGTTCCCTTCCTTAGACCAAAGAGCTCACCTTACATTAGGGTCACACACACCAACCTGCTTTTTCTGTCTGAACTCCACACTGCAGCCCCTGAGATGCAATTCTGCCCCTGCATTTCAGGTAACCGGGTGGGGCAGGGGTTGACCAGCCTCTAGGACTGTTTGGGGAATGTTAATCCCCGATCCCCACCTTCTCAGCACAGGCTGTCCACCTTCCCTTGAGGAATCTTTTTGTTTTTGTTTTTCGAGACAGGGTTTCTCTGTAGCTTTTGGAGTCTGTCCTGGAACTAGCTCTTGTAGACCAGGCTAGCCTCGAACTCACAGAGATCCGCCTGCCTCTGCCTCCCGAGTGCTGGGATTAAAGGCGTGCGCCTTCACGGGGCCCCTTGAAGAATCTTTATTGCCCTATTACTGTCTTTATTTCCCACCTAGGTTCTTCATCAAGCTCCTTCGTCCCTGACCCACGCCCAGGGCCCTGGAGGCTGTTACCAGTGGCAGCATTCTGTGTGTGCCCGCAGGACCCTCCCTGCGTTAACCCACTCTGCCCCTCTGCTTTCCTGTGTCCCTGTGTAGAGCAAAGGCGTTGGAAATCCGTGTTAATTCCCTTCCTTTTCCCTTTCAGTTTATCACAGGCCGGCTGATGGATGCCCTGTCAGAGAGCTGTCTGTACAGCAGGTAAGCGCCCATGCTGCTCCGGCATTGCTGTGGGGCTGGGGACCAGGCACAGGGCCACGGACAGAGGGTCCGGCCCAAAGGGTCATTCTCTTCCCTAGTAGCAGTGCGGTGCAGCGCATCTGTGCACTGATGTCATGAAACACGCCTAGTCCCCCCCCAGCTGTGCAGTGCATCTGTGCACTGATGTCATGAAACACGCCTAGCCCCCAGCAGCTGTGCAGTGCATCTGTACGTGCTGAGGTCATGAAACTCACCTAGCTTGCCTTTTTATTTTAGCTTTTTAATTTCGACTTAGTGTCACAGTTTTTCAGAAAAGTTCAGGGATAATGCAGAGAGTTGTTCTTTATTGTTCACTAGAATCAGCAGATGTTAATGTCTAATGGGATTTGCTGAGTCATCACCGTGTGTGTGTGTGTGTGTGTGTGTGTGTGTGCGCGCGCGCGCGTGTGTGTTACTCTGCTGAACCGACGTACCTCTTGCATGTTTCATTTGTGTGCCTGTCCTTTCTTAGATCCACCCAGCCATCTCTCTCTCTATCCCTCCCTCTCTTCATCCTCTCTTACCCTCCCTCCCTCTAATCCTCTCTCTCCCTCCCTCCCTCTCTCCCCCTGTATTAAGAACCTCGAGCTCACACCAATGTGTCTGGTGTCTGTCAGTCCTGTTCTGCACAGCCCACCCTAACATTCCTTTCTGTATCTGACAGCGGCTGCCATGGCTTATAAGAGGTCTGCTTGTCCACAGCTTTCACGCTTGGAAAAGGTCAGCAGTCGGAGGCTTGTCAGTTTTCTGCCTTATCCTCATTGGGAGAATTATCTATACCCTGAAACTACCCGTTCAGATCTCTGCTTTTAGAATTGTTTTGTCTATCTGATATTGATCACTTGAGTTCATAAGTATAAGCAAGTTACCCTTAGTGGCTCTAAAAAAGAAAACCACCCCATTTCTCACCCATTTCTTTAAAAATGCTAACTAGCATCCAGGCCAACTGACAGTACACACCGACAACATAAAATGGCATGATTGACAGGGATTTTTGGGTCTTCGGGGAGTCATTGCTAGATGGCATTCCGCATCTGTGAGGCAGCTGGGCAGTGTGCAGTCAGCGGCCCCTATGCTTTTGGGAGAGTTGGCACACACATTTATCGTGACACCTTCTGGTGCCCTGTTGCGTTCAGCTGGCAGATAACATACAGAGCCAGAAACCCACGGTGTAGTCAGCATTCACAGTGAAACACTGTAGCAGATGCGAGGCCTCTCCGGCACTTGTCTGCACTGGGAGTGCTCTTTTAACCTAGAGATGGAAAGCTACCGAGTTATATGTTGGAGGCAAGAAAGTACAGATTAAGTTGATCGTCCTCAGCCGTTTTATTATGATGCTAGACTGATGTGTGTCAGGAGGGGAGAGGAGTGTCCTTGCAGGCTGCCATGCCCTTCTGTCTAACAGCCCAGAGTCCTGGAGAGTCCTGCTTGTTCTGCTAGAACACCCAGATGTTTCTGTGTTCAGAGACTCTCCAGATATTACTGAGAAATAAGATGCAAGTCCAGGGCAGGAGGACTTGTCCAGTTACTTATTGCTGGGAACCATGTTGCGTTTTGACTAATGTCCATATGCTTATTTCAAAATGGATTTTAAGTTCATGTTTTTCTCCCCCTCTTCATTCACAGATCCCCAGGGCAACTGTTGGGAAGTGGCTCTCCCTTGGGATCAAAGCTGCAGACGTTTCTGGTCAATTACGTCTCTCTTCTTCCAGAAGAAGCAAAGAGTATGTCCGTAGAGGTTTTAATTTACATTTTAACTTAGCATGTTCTGGTACATGTGCCGTCATGTACTGTCATGATGAGTGCTGTGCAGGTGTCTGCAGTGGGCCACTGGCCTTGTGGTCTGTATACTGTCTCCTCTGCAGACATTGGCAAACAAGGCTAGGCCAAGGAAAAGTGCTGAATAGTACCCAGCCCCCTCTGGGTTGACCTTTGCGCAGAAAGACAGCGACATAGCTAAGCAGTGCACACTTCTAGAGTCCTGCACCCTGGAATCAGCCCACTTCCCTGGGCTGAAGTTAATTTTTATTTTTTTGAGCCAACTTTGGAAGTAAACACAAGCACTGAGAGATTCTTGTTGCCAGGTAGCAGAAGGGCTTATTCTGCGTTGAATCATCTTGTTACAATGGCCTTTGTGACTTTTACTGATCCTAAGTATGGATTTTTTTCTTGTGTTTATTTATTGACAAGATGACTGGTGATACCGTCTGTTCAAAAGAGGTGAATATGGTACGCAGTGTCAGGACTTAAGTTGGTTGTCTCAGTGGCTCTCTTAAAAGCAGTTAGTTCCTGGAGAGGACAGTGGAACTGCCAGCTTTGAGCTCCTGGGGCTGCGTATTCGCAGCATGGCTGGCTCGCCCAGCAGAGTGCCCCGTGGAGGCTGCCTGCCTGGTGTTGGTGGCGTGGGACCGGGAGTTGGAAGGGAGTCTGACTGTTGTACCGAGGGAGGGGTCGGTATGAGACAGCGTGTGCTGGGTCTGATTAGTGCAGCCAGAAGAGAGCAGAATGCTTACCCACAGTTCCCAGTTTTGAGAGGTCTCCGGAATTTTTTTTTTTCTCCCAAGACAGGGGTCACTATGTAGCTCTACTTGTCCTGGAACTCATTATGTAGACCTGACTGTCCTCGAACTCTCAGAGAGCCATTGCCTCTGCCTCCTCCCGAGTGCTGGGATTAAAGGCGTGTGCTATCATGTCTGACTGGTTCTGGAATTTCTTTTTTTTTTTTTTTTGATTTATTTATTATATATACAACATTCTGCCTCATGTATGCCTGCACGCCAGAAGAGGGCACCAGATCTCATTATAAATGGCTGTGAGCCACTATGTGGTTGCTGGGAATTGAACTCAGGACCTCTGGAAGAGCAGCCAGTGCTCTTAACCTCTGAACCATCTCTCCAGCCTCTGGTTCTGGAATTTCTTAACAGAAGAGAACAGTGCAGCGAACAGAAGCTCTTAGCAGAGCAGATAGAATAGAGAAAGCACCAACCCTCTGTGGCTCAGAAAAGGACATCAACCACTGAATGAGACCCAAGGTGGCCATGAAATGGCTTTTCAGGAAGGTGTGCCCAGGAGCCAGGGGCTGCCCATCAGTGAATCTGACCCTGTCTTGAGCAGCTCAGAAAAGTGGTTCTCAGCAGCCAAAGCTTTACTTCTAGCTAGGTGTAGTTGTTCTTGCCTGTAATCCTAGTACAGGGGAAATTGAGGCAGGAGAATTGCCATGAATTCAACATAACTAGACTACTTAGGGAGACCCTGTCTCAAAAAACAAGCAAAAGAAACTCTCTCTTTAATCTTCTGTTAAAAAATAAAATAAAGCCACAGTTTTCTCGACAGCACAGTCATACTAGATAGGAATGAAATTGTAATAATTTTCAAAATAGCTTTATTGAGATTTAATTCATTCCTCTTAAGTCTCTGTTTACACTCTTTACATTGTTCAGATCAGTGGTGTTTATTTAAAATTGTACATTGGGGGCTGGAGAAGTGGCTCAGCGGTTAAGAGCACTGGCTGCTCTTCCAGAGGTCCTGAGTTTAATTCCCAGCACCCACATGGTGGCTCACACCTGTCTGTAACTCCAGTTCCTGGGCTTCTGACACCCGCACACAGTCACACATGCAGGCAATACACCAGTGATCATAAGATAAAAATAAAATAAAAAGACTCTGACTCAAAAACACAAACAAAGGAAATAAATGAATGAATAGAATGATAATAGTAAAAAAAATTGTACATCTATCCCTACTGTACATCTATTCCAACTGTCTGTTTCCAAAACACTTCCGTCTTCAGACAGAACCCCATGCGCCTGAGCACCTAGGCCTCACACACTGGCGCCTCAGTCTCTGATGCAGTCTGCATTCCGTGGGTTTCACACAGAATTGAACACGTGGCATCTAAGGGCTGGCTTCTTCAGGGAGTGTGCTCATATTGCAGGATCTCCCTTTCTGTGGCCGAGTCAAACTCTATCCTCACTCCATGGTGGGCTGCTCTCAGTTACTTATACACCCATGGCTCAGTTGGCGTTTGTGTGTTCTCTTTTCGCTATGGGGACAGTGCTGCTGTGACGGCCCCGTGAATGGTTTCGTATGAACCCGTGTGGACTTTCAGTTACACGGCTAGAAGTGGATTTTGGGGGGTCACATTCTCTACATGTGGTCCGCGCTGACTGCGCCCTTTCCACTCCCCCCAGCCGTGTGAGGATTCCAGTGTCCTCAGATTCTTCCACACCTTATTTCCTTTTTGTTTTCTGCTGTCGGAGGGGTCTGAGGTGCTGTCTCATCGAGGGTTTGATTTACATTTTCTTGCTGGCTGAGGAAGCAGAGGGCTTTTCCACGTGACCCCTGCAGCAGTAACGTTTCCAAACCTTTTCTTCCAGGCTGTTTCCTGTTGAAGTTCATCCAGAGGATGGCAGATAGACACTGGTGTGCGGTGCCAGTGCTGTTCCTCTCCAGGGCTTTGGCAAGCGTGCCCAGATGTAAGGCCCTGGGTGGAGAAGGGCTTTTAGCCCTCAGGTAATTTACACACTCTATGTTCATTTGTTTGCTAGGACTCGGTTCATGTAGCTTTGTGTAAGAAAAACTGACATTTTTTTCATGTAAATAATTAATTGAGCGTATTTTGTTTGATAAATTACTATTTTAAATATATTCCATAATATATGCACTTGGGTTTTGACCACTTTTTAAAAAAATATATTGATTGCTAATTTTTTTTAAATTGTATGGATAAGTAGAAAAAATTAAGGACAAATATCAAGTCATGATATCAATTAGAAAGTATTTAAAAATATATGAAATTCTTACTTTAAGAATATTTGCATTTAAGTATATTTTTGTTTTATTATTTTCTTTGAGACAGATTCTCACTGCGTAGCCCAGGCTGACTTCCAACAATCCTCCCGTCTCACTTTCCCAAGTGCTGGGATTACAGGCATGAGGTATACCATGCCTAGCTTTTTTTTTTTATTAAAAGAGATTGGGTTCATATTAGAATTGAACTCTGCCTGGGTGTGGTGGCTCACACGTGTAACTCCAGTGCTTAAGAAAATGATTGAGGAGGCACACAAGCCTGAGGCCGGTCGCGGCCAGAGAGGAGTCGCAGCCAGTGTGGATTGCGTACTGAGACTATCTCAAATAAAAAAGAAATAAAAATTGTACTCTGTGTACGATCACAGTGGAAATTGGCCATGCAGCCCTTGTGGTGATGGCCACTCCTGGTGACAGTCACTCCTGGCGGTGGCCAGTCTTGATGACAGTCACTCCTGGTGATGATCATTTTGTACGCCGGAGGTTGTAGGCAGTGTAAGTGATGTGAGTGCTCAGACTTCTAGCTCCTACTTGTGTGTGTCCTTGCTTTGACCCAGGGATGTTCTCCAGTGCACCATGATTACACACCAGGTCCTCCTGAGAGGGGCAGCACAGTGCTATCTTCTGCAGACAGCCATTCGTCTGGTGGACGTGGTGAGTGTGCCTGTCCGTACACCCATTTGCTAGTCTTTCTCAGGGGGTACTGGTGGACTTGGGGATGATTGACATCATCCTAGGTGACAGAAGTGGCATAGTGTGCAGGAAGTGTTGGCTCCTGTAATGTGGTCGGGTTGTGCTGTCTGGGGCTTAGGAATGTCAACTTTTGTGAGGCCTGGGCTGCTGTAGAACCAGGTCCCAGGACAAACTCTGAGCCCCAAGGCTCCAGTCAACTTCTCTGGGAGCCTTTCTAGTGATTTCTCACAGCCCGGTAAAGGGACCAGGCCATCCTGGGTGACTAACCAGGAGAGGAGCTCCTAGACACAGGGTCCCAAGGAAGATTCCAAGAGCCAGAGTCAGCACACCGCCGTGCCGGACAGAGCAGTGGACATGAGGCGTCTGTGTAGGTTATGTGGCCCCTGTTTAACTTTGGGTTTATTGTTGTCGTCTAAAGAAATGCATATGCCATGTTCCAATAATAGGGCCTCACTTAACCCAGCTGTGTGTGCAGTCTGTCGACTTGGCCCAAGAATCATTTTTTAGTCACAGGAGTTTGTTTTTTCCTGAGAGTGTGTTTTTTAAAGATTATATTCATCTATTCTCTAAGATGCTGACTGATTTTAAAGAAAACATGTATTTTTAAAATGTTACCCACTCTCGAGGCAGAAGAATTGCCTGGAGTTTGAGACCATCCTGGGCGAGATTATTCAGTTCAGGCTAGTCAAGACTGCAGAGTGAGATCCTGTTTCAAAAATCCAAAACTTCCTCTCCCCAAGAGTCACAAAAAAATACATATGTACACATAAAAAGTAAACAAACAAATAAATAAAAGAATTGACCTTTGATATAACAATATTGCCTCTGAGGAATTCTCTTTTATTTATTTGTCTTGTGTCTGTGTGTAGCCTG
>PVIU01024911.1:0-24703 GCA_004026605.1 Ondatra zibethicus
TCTCTGCCTCTGTTTCCATCAGTTGCTGGATAAAGGTTCTATGGTGATATTTAAGATATTCATCAGTCTGACTACAGGGCAAGGCCAGTTCGAGCACCCTCTCCTCTATCGCTTGGGGTCTTAGCTGGGGTCATCTTTGTGGATTCCTGGGAATCTCTCTAGTGCCAGGCTTCTTGCTAGCCCCATAATGGCTCCCTCAATCAAAATATCTCTTTCCTTGCTCTCATCTCTGTCTTTCCTCCATCTTGACTATCCTGTTCCCTCAAGTTCACCTCCCTGCTTCCATTCTCCCCTCATCTTCCTCTTCCACCCTCCCTACTTTCCTTACCCTTATGCTCCCTTTTGTCAGGCCATCTTGTCTATGTCCCCTTTCCAGGTGGATCTATGTGTGTTTTTCTTAGGGTTCACCTTGTTACTTAGCTTCTCTAGGATCATGAACTACAGGCTCCATAGCCTTTGCTTTACAGCTAGTATCCACTTATGAGTGAATACATACCATGTTCATCTTTCTGGGTCTGGGTTACATTACTCAAAATGTTTCTTTCTAGTTCCATCTAATTGCATGCAAATTTCAACATGCCATTGCTTTTTACCATTGAGTAGTACTCTAATGTATAAATGCACTACATCCTTTATCCATTCTTTGGTTAAGGGACATCTAGGTTGTTTCCAGTGAACCCCAATTTCTGACCCTGAGTTTTTATTAATTGTGCTTCAGATTTCCAAATGATAATCCCCTTCATTAGTTGCTCCTGAGATGAACATACACCCAAATTCCAAGTCTTCATTCTAATCTCAGATTTCCCCCATTTTGCTTCATGATAATCTTCCCTAGTTAATAGTTATGCTTATACAGCAATGCTAGGAAAGAGAGAAAAAAAGCAATAGACATATCTGGGTGGCTGTAAGTGGGATGTCAAGGTTCATTGGACTCTAAAGGATGAGCACAGTTAACAAGAGAGATGATGGAAAGGAGGACTTGGACTTATTCGTAAGCATAATGATGAAGACATGGACACTGACTCACCGGAAGAAAGAGCAAGAACACAGGTTCTCATTGCTTTCCCACCGAACCCATCCTAGTTAGCTTTCTGGTGCTGTGATAAACACCATGACCAAAAGCAACTTAGGGAGGAGAAGGTGTATTCTATCTCACAACTCAGTCCATCATGAAGGAAAGTCAGAACAGGGACTCAAGGCAGGGACAAGAAACAGTGGCCATGGAGGAACACTGCTTACTGGCTTGCCCACCAAGGTGTGTTCAGCTACCTTTCTTACGTGACCTAGACCACATTCCAAGGAATAGCACTTCCCACAGTGGGCTAGGTCCTCCTTTAGCACTCATTAATGAAGAAAATACCCCCACAGACTTGCCAACAGGCCAATCTGATGGAGGTGCTTTCTCAGTTAACATTCCTTCATCCCAGAGGACCCTAGCTTGTGTCAAGTTGAAAAACAAAACAAACACACAAACAACTAAGCAGTGTACAACACATACGAGCAACACTGAGCACTTTAGTCCGGAAGAGCATGGCTTAAATCCTGCCACAATGTGATTTTTTGTAAAAAAAAATATTAGAACCAGGTACGGCGGTGTACACCTGTAATTCTGACACTCAAGAGGCTGAGGCAAAAATATTACAAGCTCGAGGCTACCTTAGAATATTTTTCTTGTAATAATTTTTTTACAAATTATTGTAAGAATATTTTTTGTAAATAAATGATAAATTAAAAAATAGAAAGATTGATAGTTGTACTAAGGAAAAATGAAAGTGTAGAGAAAGGAAATGACTGGTTCAAGATCATAGGAATAACTATGGATAGATCACTTATAGTTACTAATTGCTGAAATGGAGTCATATTGCCTGCCCTAGAACCTTCTAGAAATTCCTTATAAGCTTCCCACAGGTCAATCTGCTGATCTTTTTTTTTTAACTTTTATCTGCATTTATTTCATGCTGAATTTATTCCCATGCCAGAAGTTTTTGTTTCTTCAGTTTCTTCTGGGATATCTTTTTCTTCTGTGCAACCTCCTCTTCTGGCTTTGGAACAATCTGTTCCTTTTCAATGAGGATCATCTCGATGTGGCAGGGGGAGCTCATGTATGGGTTAATCCGGCCATGAGCTCTGTAAATTCGTCGGCGCATCTTAGGTGCTTTGTTCACCTGGATGCGTTCAATGACTAGAGAGTCTACATCTAATCCCTTCAGTTCAGCATTGCTCTCTGCATTTTTAAGCATGTGCAGCAAAAATTCCGCACTCTTTTTTGGCCACTGACACTGTGTCCAGCCCCACTGTTTGGCCTGGGCGCACCTACCGACTCCACCATTGTACTGTCAAAATGGCACACACTGCTTCTTCAAAGTGACATCTTTCAGATACTTGGTGGCTTTCCGGATATGCATACCCTTGATGGCCTGGGCCATTTCATGGGTGTTCTTAAAGTGAACCCGAAGGTCTGAGCCTCTCAATTTGCATGATTTTGTAGGGTTTTCTGGGTCAAGAGAGTAGCGAACCATCTTCACAGGTCACCTCTGGCCGCTTATAGGAAGAGGAAGTGCCCAATCTGCTGATCTTAAGAAAAACATGCTTTCAAAGATCAGCTTAGTGCATTTTTATTAAAAGCTTACTTTAGCAGATAAAAAAAAAAGTTTGATTTTATGGGAAACATTTTCTATTACCTTGTAAATCCCGAAGATTGATTGAAGCGATGTAAGCGGTGTTAACAGCCCAGGAGCCAACTTCTGCAGATGCTATTTCAAGGCTCTAAGCTCTGGTACAGCTATTATGTGATCAGGAGAGATTTTCTCCCAGGGCCATCTTCAATTTTTCCAGGGAATCTGTGAAGTTCATTGTAGCTAGCATTCTATCCCCAGGTATAAGGGAATATGATGGGGTAGCAGTCAAGAACACAGGCAGCATCTCTTGCTTTCTGAGACAAACCTTTTAGATGTAGGAATGAAGTTAGAGGTGGAAGAGAGAGAGAGAGAGAGCCAAAGAAAGAAATGTAATAAAACCTAAAAATAAATAAGATATCAAAGGAACCCTTGAAGTGACCAGGTGTTGTCTGTGTTTCTGTCCTGCCCAGTTCCTGCAATTAGGTCCCAAAGAAATCACACAGAGGTCTACATTAGTTATAAATTGATTGGCCCATTAACTCAGGCTTCGTATTAACTCTTATAACTTACATTAGCCCATTAATCTTGTCTATGCTAGCCACATGGCTCAGTACCTTTTTTAGTGGGGCAGTCACATCTTGCTTCTTCTGTGGATGGTCAGGACTGCAGAGGAATGGGCTTCCTCCTTCCCAGAATTCTCCTGTTCTCCTTGACCCACCTCTACTTCCTGTCTGGTTATCCTGCCTATACTTCCTGCCTGGCTACTGGCCAATCAGCATTTATTTAAAATATAATTGACAGAATATAGACCATGGTCCCACAGCAACCAGGTCAGTGTACACTCATATTAACTCATTCGATTTCAAACATCCCAACAAACTGTTAATGCTTATTGTTTTTGTGAGTTCCTGAGAAACTTATTGTTTCTTGGCTTTTAAGGGAATCCTTCTAATTCAAATTAGTCCTAAACACAGAACTCCAGTTCCCGGTGCTCTCATCGGAATGAGGAATGCAGCCTGTTAGGAAAGCAGAAGCCACCATCCTCATATGAGTTGTAAGGAGGTGAGACATCCTTCCCAAGGACCCAAAAAATGGGTCATGAAAAGTCAAAAAGCCAGCCCTGAGATTTCGGAGAGCTGTCAGCAGCCTCTGTATGGAATGAACCTGTTAGCTGGGAGACACATGTTCAAAGCATGATCAGATTTTCTGTCTGCTTGGTGATCAATTCAAGGAACTATGTTCCCCTTTCCAATAAAAGATCTCGGGCCAGATCTCAAGAAAGATCTCAAGCTAATTCTACCTGCCAGCTCCAGTCTTGGCCTATGGAAAAAGGAGAATTTCAAAACATTCTGAGAGTTTGGCTTCCCTTTCCTGGAAACTGCCTCCCCGGGCAGAACTCTTAAGCCAATGGTCTCAACTGGGCAGATACTTTCCCTCTCCAGAAGACATTTGACAAAGTCTACATGGGGTACAGCTATCATGTAGTAGGCAGATGCTAGCAGGGCTGGCAACTGTCTGATGGTGCATAAGACAAAGCCGGCTTAATCTGCCCAAAGTCAATAGCACCAAGGTTGAGAAACCCTTCCTGAGACAATGGAGGAGAAACAATCTAGATGCTTTGAAGGCAGGCCTTATTTTGTATGTGTTTTGTTGTTGTTGCTGTTATAGAAAGAGCCAGATAAGTGATACATGGCTGTCCCTTCCACAGCCAGCAGGCCAAAACAGAGTCTTTAAATGTTTTCTTTTCTTGATTATACCACGCAACACAAGCATCCACCTTTGGGTGGCAAGGAAAGCAAGCTTAGTATATCTGCCAGCTCGAGTCTGTGGGCAGGACTTCCAGTTCGGGTCTTCTCAACCTGGAATTGGGGTTTGACATATGAGATAGTTATTAGAAATCAACACCTATGCAAAGCAGGGAGGAGAGTTAGGATTAGAAGGGATTGGGGGTAAAACAATGTAAGCCTGGCCAAAACCTTCACCCACCTGGAGAGCCCTGGAACCAGTGTTTCTCCAAAGAGTTGGCTAGGAATGGCCAGGCATCTGGGTCTTTATAAATATCTTCTCCTAGTCACCATCGTGGCTCAGACTATCCTGGGGAGGACCACCCCAGAAAAGATATGACTTGCAGTTGAAGGCTGCAATGCAGCCGATGTTGACCTCTATGTGTTGCCTATACTCCTTGTCCCTTGAAAGCAAACCTTTCCTTGAAAGCAATCAAGATTCTACATCTCTGCGAGTTTCCCAGGCACTTCCATTCCCGGTGGAAAGGCGTGCCGCAATCCATTAGTAATGTCTGCCATTGCACAATTCAGAATACCTGTCAGGCATGTGTCGACTCCACGTTAGAATCACAGGCCAATAAATAAAGACTATCGTTTCAATATCATGGTTAGACCTGAAAATTAATGGGTCTTAAAGAAGTCCAAAAAGAACATTCAAGATACTCTATCAACAACTTTTCTCATTGCTCTGGTTTATTTGGGGTCACAGTTTCAGACATAGTAAGAAAGGAATGGTGGTTGGAGTGGGTTGCTCTGTAGTCACAGGGGTTTATGGAAACAGCTTCTCAGGTGACGACTGACAGGAAGTAGATAGTTCTGCCCAGAGCAGGCTGGGCTGTAAAACTCAAAGACCCGCCCCCAATGACCAACCAGCCTCCCACATCGAAAGCTACACAACCTCGCTAAACAGTGCCGTCTTCTGGGGACCAAGTGTTCAAACACATGAGCCTGTGGAGAGATTTTAAATTCAAAGCTTAGAATCACCCTTTCAGCCTCTGACAAGAAACCGCCCAGGCTTCCTTTGTTTCTTCCACGTGCACCTGTCAAGGGCTCCTCCTATGCCAAGCATGAAGCTGGTACGTGAAGGGAATGCCAATCAGTCAATAACGGAGTTCAGACCTGCGGAGCAAACTGAGATTCCTTACAGTGGCATTGGTTTCTCCCATCAGCCCACTCTTCAACCTCAACAGCCATGACTATGAAAGGCCCATGATGGATGAGGTTCTGAGGTTCTGCCAGCCTTTCATCTCTAAGCCTCCCTGGCTTTGACTTTGAAGTCAGGTAAGATGAAAGCTCATTGCCATATATATGCATACTATTTCTCAGGGTTTGATTACAATCCAAACCTGTGTGGAAAAGGGAGAATGGAGGTGGCAGAGAGGAAGCGTTTGAGGATCCAGTGTTGAACAAGGGGCTGGATGGCACACAGCTAATGGCGGCAATTCCAGCGGCTGTTTATCATTACAACAAACATAACGATGATGGTTTTCAAGTACTACGGGTCAAGCATTTCTGCTAACCACTTTAGACAGGGCATCCTGTACTTCCTTTTTAAAATTTAAAGGATGAAAGATTTGAAGAGCTCAGTTTAGTTTTTATCCCCAAGCCTGCCTACGGTCAAATAGGTGAGCTCTTTAATCTTTATGAGACTTTTGTTGGTGTGTTTGTACGAGTGTGCCTGACTGCGTGTCTAAGCATCACGTACATGCTGAGCCTGCAGGACCAGAAAAGAGCATGAGAGCCCCCCTGAACAGGTCTTAGCTGCCACATGGGTGGTGCGTACTGAACCTCGGTCCTCTCAACGAGCAGCCAGTGCTCTTATCCACCGAGCCATCCCTGCAGCCCAGATGGGTATAACTAATGCTATTGCTCACGGCAACAGATACAAACTCCATTTGTTTTGGGGGTGTCTGGGCTGGCCCTATGGTCATGTATGCTGGTAGCAATATTACAGGTAGATCAAGCAGGCAATAAAACTGTGTTTAAAACCAGCACGGACAGCCAAGGTGATGAGCTCACAGATGAAATGCGTTAAACACATTCCTGGGCAATTTCAATTCAAAAGAGATCGTTTTGTTTCTCCCAAGTGCAGATGAATTAGTGTAATGCTGGATCTGGAGTACTAGGTGGCAGCACTGAAAACTAGCTCTTAGGCACGTGTCCCAGTCCAAGGCCTCTCTGGCATCAGCTCCCAAGACTGTGCGATTCCTGGAGACTTCTTCATGACTGGGAATGTGGCTGTTAATTCTTTAGCACATGTTGTGTCCTATCAACGAGATTTCCACTTCAGTAAAGTAATAAGAATTTTATTTCTGCTGCTCTGCAAAGCAGGAAGTTGCTGGGAACTAGCTCCCAACCCAGATGACAATTAAGGACACGTAAGATCAACACGGGAATACAATATGGGGAATAATTCACCCCTTATTAGTCTAAGATATAGGATTTACCTAGAAACAGGTCAAGTGTTATTTATTTGTTAGCTCCTTCACTTGGGCCAGGCCTTATAAGACAGAACTCCTTACAAGTCATAGCTCCTATCTTCAAACACAATATAATCTATGAATTCTTTATCGCCTAGATCCTACAAATGCTTCTTAGTAAAACTGATAGCAGATCGCTCCACCCATACTAAATATTTTCTTTGGTAATTGTACTTTTTTGTATGTAATTTTAAATATAGAAAGCACTATAGGAAGACTTCACTTCACTCCCTTTCTGCGTGAATTAATTACTGTTGCATAAGGTCAGTGGTTCTGACTGTGTATTGTTACAGCTCACAGGTGTGAAGGAAGGCTGCAGGAGGATTGGCCCAGGCGAGCCTCTGGTAGGCACATCTTCTTAATCTGATTGTATTTGAATAACCATAGGTGGGTTGCAGTTGTGCCCTGGGCTGCATGGGGCCAGAGAGGCTGCTGATGGTTCAGAGGCAGGGACCTGATGGAACAACTGAAAAGTTGACAGTGCTCCCTTTCTGAACTAGAAGAGAACCAAAGGACCAGCCCAGGGTCCCCTGGAGCTTAAATATGAATAGATTTCCTCTCTGGGATGTGAAGTTCACTGGGCCTCCCCTTGACAACATAAAATTTGACATGAACCGACAAAGGGACTCTGTTTCCCTGATGCCGAGGACAATCAAGGACCAGTCAAGGTACAGAACAATGTTTCTTACTACTGGAACTGAGAGACCAAAGGAAGATCAGCTGTCGTGACAGAGCTGGTGGCCTGTCTCACTAGACTGTCAGCTCACATAGGGAAGACACCAGTGCCTGTGTGCTCACCTCCGAGAGACCCACAGCAACCGCACCCAAACCCTAAAATGGACAGAAAATAGGAAGACCAAGAGGCCCTCCCAAAGGGAGACGAGAATCCTAAGGGAGAGCAAATAAAATATTAAGAACAGACCTCTTCTGACATGGAACTGTTGCAAAGGCAGATAACAACTTCAACAAAGAGATACCCAGGAGGCTTAGAAGCATGTGTGATGTACACACCTTATCCCTATGTGTGTTCACATGCAGGTGCAGAATGCTTCTTCCTCTTGTTTTTGTTCTTCTTCTTCATATGATTTTAAAGCTTAAAAAGGTCAGCTCGTGCTGTGCAGTGGTGGCACATGCCTTTAATCCAAGCATTTGGAAGGCAGAATCAGGCAGACCTCTGTGAGTTCAAGGCCAGCCTGATCTACAGAGTGAGTTCCAGGACAGCCAGGGCTACACAGAGAAATCCTGTCTCAAAAAAAACAAAAAGCAAAACAAAACAAAATGAAGTGAGCATGTAAACCAAAGCTGAGGATGTCACTGGTGAGGGCTGAATTTAGCAACCAAAGAAGTCTCTGTAACAGTAGAGCAGAGTCTCAATAAGCTGTTAACCATGAGAAGAAGGAGAAAAGATTTAGCTTCTAAATCAGAAAATAGAAAGAATACATTTGCCAAGAAAAAAAGGATAAAAAAAATCAACAGTGGTTACATAATTGAGGAAGAAAATACTCCAAACACTAGAACGACCTGAATCTATGACTCGTGTAATTTGAAAGGCCACTGGATCTGAGAATATTCCAGAAGCAAGTATTTTTAAAAAGAAAATAATACTTGATTAGGGAGATGGCTCAGTGGGTAAAACACTGGATGCACAAAGTGTGAGGCCCTGAGTTCAAATCCCCAGAACCCACATAAAGTTAGGCATGACAGCATGTCAACAGTCCCAGAATTCCTGCAGCAAGATGAGAGGCAGAGACAGAATTCCAGGACACACCCAGGCTGGTAGCCTGGCATACACAGCAGTGGACAACATGAGACCCTGTCCCCAACAAGGCGGAAGGGAAATAAATACCAGTGACAAAGATGTCCTCTGATCTCCACACCTTGTGCCAGGGAACACATGGCCTGAACACACACACGCACACAAACACACACACAAACATACACACATACAAACATACACCCATGTATGCATACACAAATACATCTATGCATACACACATACATACAAACATACACACATGCAAATATTCACCCATGTATACTTACACAAAAACATCCATGCATACACACACACATACAAGCATACATGCACACATACATACACACACATATACCCTTGCATATACACACACCCCATAAGAGACAGTCAAACAGACAGTCAGATAGAAAGAGACAGAGACAGATTTTAGAAAGAAAATAATGCCCTCCATTATCATCACTATATAACCTCTATTAATTACATTAAATAATAAAAATACCATGTCTACCAAGCTCTCCTGAGTAAATTAGAAACAGGGGACCATAGGAGAGGATTGAAGGGGAGGGGAGAGAAAGGATGGGGAGCAGAGAAAAATGTATAACTTGATAAAATCAATAATATATATGTATATGTAAAAAGTACCATGCCTACATTGTGAGATGATTCAGTTTCCACGATGCCATGACAACATCAGTTCCCTACCCCTCTGTCTTTCCCTTCCTCGGGGCTGCTCTCGAGGGATCATTTAGTAATAGTTCCGGGCTTCTCACGTCTCTCCGATGTGTGTATACATGCCAGCCCTCAAACACAGATTATTTATATTTTAAAATTCCATCATTTTCCAGTTCTCCTGCTTACCACCAATTCTTGCCTGGTTCTTTTGCTACATCATACATCCCAGAACATGGACAAAGTGTGACTTCCCATCCAAGCCCTGTAGTAATGAGTACTTAGGTTTTTATAACTATTCTCTCTAAACAATGCTATCATAGCAATCATCCAAATAAATCCTGTAGCTATTTTATAAGAATATCTTATTGCATATTTCTTTATACTTATTGTGCAAACAATGAAATTGCCAAATCAAAGATATTTGCATTTTTAGTGATGAAAAATTCCTGGGACGAGGTAGTCATTCAATGAAACTAAAATTGCTTTATTGTATATCATAAAAATGGCATTCCTTTATCACTTACACACTGAGTAAGCAGATGAGAGACATCTGTACCCTATGGTGGCCTAGAACACATTCTGTAGACAAGACTGAACTCAAACTCATGGTGACCATTGTGTTTCACCTTCCAAATACTCAGTTTGCAGGCATGAGACAATAGGTCTAACAATCATACATATTAAAGTGTATTAAAATCCCCATAGTGAATTGAATGGAGACCTTCAAAAATGGTGTGCTCATGTCCTAACGCCTGGATTCTGTGAACACAAAGAATGCAAACATTCTTTCATCCTGGTTTTTCCAAACCTACACCCCCAAACAGGTGCTATATCAACATGAAGTAGAAAAGGCAAGATAAAAATTACACCAGAACAATGACAGGCCCGCGTGCAACAAGAAGTTTGACGAACACATAAAGAAAAAAGTGCTATGCAGCTGCCAGGCATTAGAGAGATGCGCAAATCCAGGGTTGCAGCCTGGAAGAGCCAGGAGGGCTTCCTCCCCAGAAACTCCAGCAAACACCTGCTCTATTAACAACCACACATACCACCTAGGCTTCCAGCACAGTGCAGGGATACATACACCTCATATGTTTTAAGTTGCGCAGTTTGTGGAAGTGTCAACGGCACCTCCGAAACTGATACCATCATTATTATTAAATTGGACACATAGTGACACCAGAAATGAGTGTAGTTTGGAGGCAGGTAGACAAAGATACAAAGATCCCACTGCAGAGCCTGGCCCTGAGGCCACCTGTTCCGCTCCTGTCCCAGACACCTCTGCCAGACTGTTTCCTTTCCAGGCCTTTTCGGCCAGCCGGAAGGTCTGCAGCTGGATCCCACACCACCAAACAAATGGAAACAAGCCTGTTTGTGTGTATAACAAATACCAACTTAACATTTTGTTTTTGTTTGGTTTTGGCACAGGCAGAGCCAATACAAATTGATACAGTCTATACTTAAGAAGGTTTCTAAGTGTGTGGCAGATGGAAACTCAGGCACCTCTGTTCGTCAAATCATAATTGATCCTAAGAGAGCCTTCCTGGAGAGGGAAGAGCACTTTCCCAGACAATCTTTGGTCTCTCCCCTGGAGGAGAATTAGCTTGCCATCTGGAAAGAAGCAAACTGCTCTTTCACAGACATTGTTAAGCTAATTACCAGCTGGTTCCAGCTTATGTAGCCCAGAACTCTGTTCTGACCCCCTCCGTATTCCTGGGTCTCCAGTTTACAGGTTAGGAGGTGCTGCCCCGGGAAGACTCTGAGCTGCTTAATGTTTCTTCTCAGAACTCAACCGGGAGATTAAAATAAAGCCGCGAGGACTGGGTATGTGGATCACTTGGTCAGATGGTTTGCAGCACACCTATGAAAATCTCCCGCGGCCATGTAAAACCCTGGGGGCAGCAGTGGGGGACTGCAATCCCAGTGATGAGGAAATAGACACAGGAGGATCCCTGGGGTCTTCAGGCCAGTCAGCCTGGCCAAATCAGTGAGCTCCTTGTTCAGTGAGAGACCCAGTCTCAAAAACAAGATGGAAAACCAGACATAGTTATGTGCGCCTTTAGTCCCAGCACTCAGGAGGCAGAGGCAGGCTGATCTCTGTGAGTTTAAGGCCAGCCTGGCCTACGGAGTGAACTTCAGGTCAGTTATAGCTAAATAATGGGCTTAAAAAAAATGTTAATGCAAAATAACTCCAATTAGACCAGATTAGACAAAATCAAAAATGCTTATGTTTTATAAATGCAGCACTCTCAGGTGGCCGGGAGCATGGCAGGGGGGAAGACAGAGAGGGAGAGCACACGCAAAACCCGCAAAACCCGAAACCGCTTGTTCCTTTTTCCAGCAAGCCTAACTAGCCTGTGGGAGTGGTCCTGACCCTTCCTGGGGAGGGGCCAGTGTTTGGCCGGCTTTCCCAGAGGTGGAGTCCAGCCCAAGGCAACTCCCAGGGGGAGAGGGTCTGAGATGGAGCTTTCCGCTCCACTGGTGCCCATTGGTGCCCCAAGGATGACTGCCAGGGGCTGGGGCGATGCCCCCACCTTAATATTACATCCCAGATTCTGTGGATATAGGGGTGTTAGAGGGCTGGGGTCTTGCTTTCAATCAAACAAAGAGTATTGGAGACCTGACATTAACTTCTGGTCTCCACACATATGCACACACACATGACATCCATCTATGCCTGCATACACATGAACACACACCTAAATAAATAAGTCTGTGATTACTATGTTTATTTTCTAGAAGAAATAGTGGACTTCAGAGAGACTACAGGACTCGTCACCCTTCAAATTTGTTGACATCCTTCATACTATAATGTCTCTTATGGTTCATCCCTCAAGGCAGATATAAGTAAGAAATAATCCTGCTTAATTGCAGGTATTTTCTCTTCATAGATCAGGTCTCCCAAACCTTGAACTTGTGCCAACAGAAATGAACTAAACCATCTGTGGTCATTCAAGTCCCTGATACCTTCAGTTTCAAATATTAGTTTATTGCTCACAGTGTATATATTACTTTGGTTAGGTTTAATTAGGAGTAAAAATATCCCAAGCCAACTTCATTTGGGAGTGAGTGTTATCACAGACTCTCAACAGAGCTGTGTTCTCCTGCTCTCATGTCTTCTGGGATCCAGATCAGAGGTCATCAGAAAACCCATATGAATTTTTAAAATCTAAGCGTACAGATTTTGAAATCTTGACACAGGCATTTCCTTAGCAAGTCATTAATAAGTAAAGTCTTCAGGTGGTCCACCCTCCAGAGATCTATAAACAGAAAATTAAAAGCAAGATCAACTGTGCTTCCGTAAAATCCTACATTTTTTGTGGCTACAAGAAATGAAGGAAAAACAAAACAAATTTACCTTTCCTGAAGATGATTTCCATTTCTGTTCTGTAAGTCACAGTGGAATAAGTGACCAGAATCAAAGGAAAGAGATCTAAATTCAGATACTCAAATTCTTTTATTTACCAGATAGGTATGGAGCCCGCAAGAAAAACTGTGTGAGATCTAAAAGTGCTATACTCTACGGAGTGAGGTATGATTCAGGATGTATACAGATAGTTTATAGTTTTCAGCAAAAGCGTAGCTAAAGACTCAAGGCTGACACCTCTTGCTGCCCTCTGTCTGAACCAGTTGATCTTAGAAAGCTACAGACATCGACAGAGCAGCTGACCTCAAGTCTTACAGCTTAAATTTGGATAACCATGCCAGTCTCAGCCACAAAAATGCCATCACTCAGAGGAACTGGTGATGCACTGGAGTTTTCAAGGATGTTAACTCCTTCAAGGGACGGGCCTCTGAGAGGGAATAGGTGCTCCCAAAGGACTCTTCCTGGTGCCCAATGAGTGTCTTCCACTTTCTTGCCCCGGTTCTGCTGTTGTATGCATACACCTTCCCAGAGACTGAGGAAAGAAAGCACACGACACAGAGAAAGTGAATGACGATAAACTTGCACCAAGTGTTTAGCAGGCATAGGCTGTGTGGTCCTGAGAGGGACTGACTTGACTTTTCAAGTCTTGCTTTCTTTGCCAAGAGAAAAAGAAGCAAAAAGAAGTAGCTTGGTATTTCACATACACTTAAAAATGTGTGCCTTCTAGTGAATCCTTTAGTGGGAACAACAGTACTATATATCGATACTTTCAGCAGTTACATATATCGATACTTTCAGCAGTTACGTTAACCTCCACAGATGGAGGTGGATTTTTAGAACATGCATAAATAATGGAGTCTGAAGCCTCTGGTCTAGTTGACTGTACTGGGCCAATGTCAGGTTCTTACTTTGGACAATGTGTTGCAATTATCAAAGATATTCCCTTTAGAACAGTGGGTCCTACAACCTGTGGGTCATGATCCCTTTGGGAGTTGACCCTTTCACAGGGGTCATAGATCACATATCCTGCATATCATATATTTATATTATGATTCATAAAGGTCACAAAATTACAATTATGAAATAGCAATGAAATAATTTCATGGTTGGGGGGTCACCACAACATGAGGAACTATATTAAGGGGTTGCAGCATTAGAAAGGTTGGGAACCACTGCTTTAGGAGAACCTTGGTAACAGATAGGTATGCAGTAATTCTGTACTGGTTTTTGACAATTTTGTGAGCCTATAATTACTTTTTATAGGTTAAAAAAAAAAAGCTCAAAACTGTCACTGAGTCTGCCCCCCCGTCAAGTTCCTTAATTGATCTTTTTAGAAGTAATAATAAGATATTGAAGAAAGAATATTGAAGAAAGAATATGGGCAATAAGGCTTGAAAGTAGCCTATCATGACTGTTTATTAGATGACTAGATCAGAAATTAACAATAGTAGAAAATTTATTCTTGTAGTACTGTTCGGATTGTAGAAGTACTCAGAGAAGTATATGCAATATTTTCATGACAAACACACCTACTGTGCTGGAGGGGTGCTTACCTGTTAGAAATAAGGAAACTGAGGCATGCATTTGTTAACTGACAGTGTTAAACCATCCGTAAGTGACTATCGAGCTTTGAACCTAACAGCCAAATATAGGAAGGAAGCTGCGTGGTGATCTGTGTTTGTTTGACTCCAGAAACAAATAGGACTTTAAACCTCACGTTCTAGGTCCTACCTAGCATTTAGTAAACAATGATAAGAAGGAACATAGGCAGGTTAATATCACTGTCTTTCAGAGCTGTGCTATGCTGAGCCAGCTCCTCAAAATCCATTCGCTGAAGGATGAGTCTTCTATTGTGCGTAGGAACAACAGTCTTCACTGAAAACCCCTTTCTACACACACACACACACACACACACACACACATACACACACACACACACACACACACACAACTTTACCCTTACCCAACAGTTTACACTGGAACTTGAAAATGATAGCTACGTTGTGCATCTAACAGTCGGGTTCAAAACAAGCGCAGTGACTATGGCTGTATGTACAAAACCTGCACAAGACAGGCCAGCCGTCATCTCAGCGTGTGCATGGGAAGGTCTCTTAGTAACTATGGATGCTGGGGTTGGGACAGGTGATGGGGCTGCTGAGAAGCTCCCCTGGCTCCAATAGATGGCCCTAGACACACACAGGCAACACTAAGTAGACTCTGCAAGTTTTTGTTGCTATTGTTGCTGTTTTGGTGTTTTTATTTTTTTATTTTTTAAAGTTGGGGAGAAAATAAGTTGGAGATAGAGGGGGAGAAGCTGGAGATGAGAAAGGGAGGTGAATTTGTTTACAGTGCATTACATGCGTGATGCTTGAACTTTTCTTAGTTAAAAATAATAACAATCTGGGCCCAGAGGAAGACATCTGTAACTCCAGTGTTGGTAGTAGTGGGATGAAGAGTCAGGTAGGTTTCTGGAGCTTACTGGCTGCCCACTCTAGCTAAATCAGTGAGGTCCAGATTCAGTGGGAGACCTTGTCTCAAACGTAAGGGAGAGAACAGTTGAGGAAAGCACACAGTCACAAACACATACTGATTAAAGTGTTTTTAATAAAAAGCATAAATTTGTAATTGTGAACATTTGACATAAAAAACAAAAGAGTTTATGTTTACAAAGCACCTACAAGCCTGGTGCATGGTGTTAAAGTATTGACTAAATATATACATATTTCTAATTTTAGAGGAAGCCAAAAAATAGCATGAAAAAAATTTAATTACTTCAAATAATAATGGTAAAGCATGGGCTGGGGTTATAGTTCAGTGATGGATAATTTGCCTAGTCCATGCAAGATCCCATAGTGATGGACCACTTGCCTAGTGCAGACAAGATCCCATAGTGATGGACCAATTGCCTAGTGCAGACAAGATCCCATAGTGATGGGCCACTTGCCTAGTGCAGGCAAGATCCCACAGTGATGGATGATTTGCCTAGCCTATGCAAGCAAGATCCCACAATGATGGACCACTTGCCTAGTGCAGGCAAGATCCCACAGTGATGGGCCACTTGCCTGGTCCATACAAGATCCCACAGTGATGGGCCACTGTACTAGTGCAGGCAAGATCCCAGGTTCAATCTCAAGCAATGGAAAATAGGAACAATAGTAGCAATAGAGGAGACATGGAGAGGGCCTAGAGTCACTCACACCTGCTGGTCTCCTAGTCTCATGTCAGGAAATCTGGTAAAAGATATCACTTGCTTATAGGCACTTAATAGTCACCCTGCTACTCTGGTACCATCCTCATCTGCTTCTGCCTTCCTTCTTCTTAAGATCCAGTCTGTCCTGAAGAGGCACATCAACTCTCTTCCTCCCTGCCTTTGAAAGCAAAGAAAGCCACATAACTGTAACCCATTCTCCAAGCCTCCAGCTCAGTGTCAATTAAACAGGAACAATGATAGCATCTCCCTCACAGGAATCTGGAAATCAAACGCAACCTTCATTGTTGTGAAGAATGAGAACAGCAAGCAATGCCTGGCATCTGGCAGCATCTGAATTTGTTCTCATGCCCTTCTAGTAAATTACTGGAGACTGCAATTCCTAGGAGCCTATTTAACATACAACAGGTAAGAATGAGTGATACATTTTCAATTAATAAAATATTCTAAAGAGTGCCTTTATTTAGGGAAAACCTGGAAGCCAGCAATAAAATATCACTGATTTCATGCCAAGACACCCAGAGCTTGAAGGAGCTAAATTACAGAGAAATATCACAAGTCCGCAGTCTAGTGAGACTGTTGTTACTAATACCTCATGTTGCTTGGCATTTGACAAAGTTATTCTTATGTGCATTAGAGTCATGTTTAAATTGCACAACAACCTCCATGAGACAGGCAAAGCCTGCATCGTGCCCACTTTTCAGCTGTGAAAAGGGAGACTCTGGAATATTAAATGCCTCCGCCAAGATCACAAGGAAGGGTGTCTATGACATCAACTTCAAAGCCTCTGCCTTCTACTTCAAATCTGTGGCTTGTCTTACATCTCTAACCATTCCCGAGGCCCCTTTCTTCCTTTCTTCGTGCATGGAAAAGAAAAGCTTGTGCAGTGTTTTATAAAACGAAGGTATGGTCTGCTTTGCAGCCCTAGGATTCGTAACAGATAAACAATAGAATAGGAGTTGCGAATCTGTGGCCCACCAGGCCTAGAGATACGGAAGCTGATAAAGATAGCTAAGGCAGCCTTTTAGCTTGGCCATTACCAAGGTTTCAAGTGCCGCTTGCTTAGAATCTGGGTAGACATTGGTGGCTCAGCCAATAGGCCAGCAGAAGTGATGCCCTGTGATTTCCAGGCCTGGGTCTCAAAAGGTGACAAGGTCCTTGGAACTCCATCTAGAGATGCAAGTTACCGTGACCAGTGCACAGCTAGTTCTGACAGAGAAAGTGCATGAAGAGGCCAGAGGACCTAACTACACCCAACCTGCAAATGTCTTTCCGTGATGTCAAGCTGTGAGTATAACCACTTTGGACCCACGACATCAGACGAGCAACCAGAAGAACAGAACTGCAGAGGTATCACTTATCCACATAAAGAACTTCCCAGGCGATGGTTCGTCACATTCCTGACACACTAAAGTACAAATTATAATAAGATGGTTATTATTCTAAACCAGTAACCTTTGGGGCTGTTTGGTAACCAGAAATATATAATCAGGAATAAAAGTATATTTTATTTATTTACTTTAATGGAGTTAACTAAACTTGTTATCTATATTTTAAAGATGTATATTTCATATATAATAATGTAGATGTCCAATTCCTTTTGGCTTATGGAATTCTAAATTTCTGGCCTATATCCAGGTGGCAATAACGTGATAGGACTAAGTAAGGGTGATGTCCCCCAAGCATTAAATGCCATTGATAATTCAAATGATATTTTTTATCTGATCCCTTCTTAGTCCTAGAGTAGCTTTCTCAAGCATGGTTATTTTTGCAAAGCATAGTAAATAATCAATCCATTCATGTTTTTGAGTATCTAAATCCACAAACGGTATTTAATTCAAAAGATACAAAAGCATCATACCTGGATCAATGGCTTCTCCATCAAACACAGTTTCATATACAGTGGTTTCCTTTAAAAAAAATAATGCTCACATAAACAATAAAGCCAGCTTGATAAAATTACTTCTGTTGTGTGTTGAATACTTGTAATGGCTAGTTCTAATTTCTGTCAACTCAATATAGCCTAGAATCACCTGGTAAGAGTCTCAAGAGAGGGTTATCTACGTCAGGGTGGACTATGGGCATGTCCGGGAGGGGGTCTTAATTGTGTTTTTTGATGTGGGAAGGTCAAGCCTGAAAGTGAGTGGCACCATTCCCTGGTTTGGGGCTCTGGACAAGTAAGAGTAGAGAAACTAGCTGAACCCTAAGCCTCCATGGGTTTATCGCTCTGCTGCCGACTGTGATGTGACCAGCTGCTCCTGTCACTGCAGTGATGGACCCCGCATTCGTAAGACAAAATAAACTTTCTTCTCTAAGTTGAATTTTTGTCAGGATACTTTATTACAGAAATAAGTCTAGGACATAATTTCTTTTAAGTCCTCCCATCTTTTCCATCTGTAGAAGGTTAGCAGTTAGCAAGGAATAAAACTTACTGGCAGTCTCACTTCTTCTCAACATCCCTTACGATGGTCTGCCTGCCATGCTCTCTGTTAACTAGGACACTTCTCTTATGGGACTATTGTATGAGGCATGTCATAGGTCACACTGTGCCCTTCCTTCCATATCTGTATGCCACCTTCCTGGCTTTCCAGTCCCTCAGAATGCCACACTGTTTGAAAGTACTTTAAAGAGGTAGTGAAGTAAAATGATGTTGTGGATCTTCTCCCAATATGATCAACAGGACAAGAGCCCATGAGGAGCACAGACAACAGATTGTCCTCAAGGCCAAATTGCCTCAACAGAACCCTGAACATCTCGCCTCTAGGACCCTGACTAATGAATCTGTGGTTTAAACCAGGCAGTCTGTAATGTTCTGTTACGGAAACACCAGAACACTCTCAGCCTCCTGACAGAAAGGGGGGAGAGTGGAGCATTGAGAGGGAGCCAGCCTATGAAGCAAGGCCATGGCCTGAAAGGACTTTGGTGGGAATGTTCAAAGTGCACAGGAGGCAAGGAGAATGAAACTAAAGGTGGCCTGTCTTGTTCTATGCTGTCTTGCTCTATGCTATCTTGTTCTATGCTGTCTTGGTCTATGCTGTATTATGGATCCAAGATCCAGCCGTCTCTGGTGTATTTATGTGAATTACACATCAACTAAGCTTTGGCCACTTTGAATTGATTTGCTTCTCTGGGTGTAGATTTACCATCTGCTAAAGACTCTAACATTGAGGAATTTGCCCAGGTCTGTCCCATGTAAAATAATTTCAAATAGAGTTTTAAATTCTAAGTAGTATTAAATAATGCTAGATTTACATTTGCCTAGAGTCATTTTTGCTACGTGCACATATATCTTAGGTAAATTTTGATCTCACCAAGTTTCTGAAATTCAAGCTCTGTAACACACACTAATTTAGCAAAAATGGTGAACTAAAATGAATTTTATTTCCTTCCTACGAAGCTTGAATAGATTTTACCATATCCTTAGAAGGAAAATCTTTTAATATGTAACAAAAACAGATGAAAATGTACTTACTGTTAGAACTTCTAGCTTTTTATTTCTGGTTTCTGTAATAACATTTTTTTCATTTTGATTTCTATCTCCTGTTCAGAGAAAAAAAAAACATAAAGTAGTAAATAAACAAATGACAAGTATGTAGCGGGCGGCATTTTTAAATGACGTGATTTGGACTGGCACGATGACCGAGGGCTGAGGTGCTTGTGACAAGCATGACAGCCTGAGCTTGGTGCCCACAGGGCAGAAGGGAAAACCCGACTCCCAACAGGTGTCCTATAACCTCCCACAAAATTGAAATTAAAATGTGGTCACCTCAGCAATTCACACACTAAAGTTGAAGTGATTAGCGTGGCTCCTCCACAAGGACAACAAGCAAATTTGTGATGCAGTCCATATTTTTGAAATAACACAAAGAATGCCTTATATAAAAATCTACTATTTGTAAGGTTCATTTATATACGTATATATCCATATAAAATAACTTAATTGGAGCATCACTGATTGACAAATTAAAAAGCCGGGGACCACTGGGTGGTGGCAGCACACGCCTTTAATCCCAGCACTTGGGAGGCAGAGGCAAATGGACCTCTGTAGGTTCAAGGCCAGCCTGGTCTACAGAACAAGTTCCTGGACAGCCAGAACAACACAGAAAAAACCCTGTTTGAAAACCAAAAAAAAAAAAAAACCCCACAGCAAATATGGGATACTTCTCTTCAAGCTACTAGTTGGGGTGTCCTGGAGATTTCCCCAAAAATATAGGCTTGTTGCCATTACCCATGGATGCCTGCTGAAACTTGATGGTGATACTCGTTGCTGAAGCCACTGTGCACATTGGTCATAGGACATGGAGAATTCAAGTTGCTATTGATTGGGAAGCCTCTTCCCTGCTCTCTAGCTTCCGCAGTAGCCAGAGTGCCATGTAAGCTGCTGGAGTTAAGAAGCTGCCACCAGCACTCCCAGCTGTGATACTATGAGTTTTAATAGCCACGTTTAATAGCTTTAATAACTTAGTAAGTTATGTCCACGAGTGCAATAGCCACATGAACGTTATAGGATAAAGAATTGCTTTCTGCTTGACTTTTAGGCCAACTTCTCAAAAGGGAAAGAATGCCTGGCACTGTAAATCTAGCCAAGAACAAATGGTTGGGAGCGCACACATCCCAGGAGAGAACCGACTACTATTATTCTGCCAAAGGGGTCAAATATCCCTCTAAATTCATTTCTCTATACCAATAAATTACTGCAGATTTTGGACCTCATCAGCAAATAACACAGAAAGACACAACTGGCCAAAGTGGAGAGAATCAGGGCCAGAGGAGTGCTCCACCACAAATAGATCATCCATATCAAACCCTCATCCCAAGGCTCAGGGGCCATCATGCAAGAGCAGACAGTTGTAAGCGCTAGAGGTCATGGAGGATAAGACATGAGCAAAGCCATGTCTTCTGGACATGACAGGACTCACAGCAGCAAGGTTGCCAGCGCAAGACCTGCACAAAAACAAGCCTCTCGGTAGCCTAGAATGAAGCAAGTCAGGGACATCTGATGACTTCTGGCAAAGGGGGTACCAGTAGTGTTTGTTTGTTTGTTTGTTTGTTTGTTTTTCTTTTCTAGGAGTATTGTTCCTGGCGGGTCAGCCATTCTCAGAGGACATGAAGTTGTCACAGGAAGTAGTGAATAGGTAGGACGGTGAATCTAGGAAATTTTACGAGAAAGAATGGAGGTGGCTATGATCAAAATACATTTCAAGAAATTCTCAAAAAGTCAAGAAAATATTGTATTAAAATAAATACATGTAATTTTAAAATTACATAATTCAAGCATAATTAGTAAATTGTATCTTACCTACAACATACTTCATTTGTCTGTATAAAAAGAAAATTTGACAAAAAACCAGTTAAATTATGACAATGTATGTTGGAAATAATTTCATTCAATAGTTAACATGTGACTGTTAGCACAACTAGTTTTTTAAAAAGAAGCAGTCATGTGGTTCTCATTAGCTATTTCCATCTGCTCCACTGCACCATTTTTTAAAAAAATCCTGTGTGGTTAACAAAAATACAACTCCAACTCTAGAGTGTGTGTGTTACCCTACATGGAAGTACAGTGGGGTGTGTGTGTGTATGTGTGTGTGTGACTAAGATTGAATCCAGAGCCTTGAATATGCCAGTTAAACACTCAACCAGTAACTTTCATCCCCTTCCTTCCTTTACTCTCCATTTTGATACAAATAGTCCAACTCATGCTGATTTGAATCTGTAATCTTCCTGCCTCAGCCTCCCAGGGACCTGGGATTAAAGGCCAACTCCACTTTTGAAGCTATTGCATTCTCTACCTTGAAGAACTGTATTGATAAATGGCGACAAAAGCAGGTGTGTTTTCTATCCATTTCTTTGGCCTCAATAAGTTTATGGAGACGGAGCTGACATTTATTGCCTACAAGTCCCTAAATTAATGGCTAATGATGGTCAAACATCTGCCCAAACCACTTTGCTTCAAAATAATATGAGCATGTTTGTTTGTTCACAAATTTGTTTTTCAATTCTTTATATTAAACTTAGAAAAAAGTCACATACTTGAGTTTCGACTTGGAGTCTTCCTTGGCCATTTTCTGAGAGCAATCTTTAATATTTCCATATCTCCAAAGAAGAAAACACATCCAGGAAACCAATCCAGCAAAGAACACAGCCATCAGCGTGAGGACAAAAGGCACGTACCAGGCGCTGTTTTCGTACATGTTGATAGCTGTGTACACAATGGTCAGACCTTTCCTCTGCTGGAAAATTATTTCAAAGCAAAGAGAGTGTTAGTCCCTGTTTTCAAAACACATCTGTTTACACGGTGTAACATCAGTGTAGAACCACCATCTTAACAGACAGTGGGATCCAGACTCACGCATATTTGTAAGTGCCCAGCTAACAATGAGAAACGCTAAAGAGCCACCAAATTAAGAATGTAGAGATGGCGCTGCATGATCCACAGCAAATCCCGTCTCTTCTTTTCCACCTGTCTTTTGATCTATAACATTCAGGGTTTAGCTAAATGATAACTGAGGTGTTTAGGTTTCTATGTCCCTGGTATCTACACCCTTTTATGTTGCTTGAGGTAACAGTGCATTCTTGAAAATCAATACTCAGGGGAAAAGACATTTTTATTTTAAAGGCCACAAAATAGTAAAATACACACTAAAGTCTACTGAGTAGGAGCTTTCATCCTTGGGTGGCTGATAAGCCATTATATAATTCAGCAGAGGTTTTCCACATCTGCTTTATAAATGATAAAATGCTAAAAGGTCTGCTAAATGTTGTAGGGTCGGGCTGAAGATGAGATGCAGTGGTGGCTGGAAGGCCTGCAGTGTGCAGCCCAGCACATCATAGGTGTCCATTATTATGATAGCAGAGTCTTTGCAAGTGTCCTTTGTAGAGATTATTAATGGCTATAATTCACTAAATAGTGCTCCCTTCTACTTAGCAAGTCCTTCATATTATTTGACCAGCAGTTTCAGGGACCTCTATAGGCAGTTTAGTGGTCCTCTATATGTATACATGTAATTTTCTCTAATTCCTGTGCACACGATATTTATTCACAGATGCACAGTGTCCAAGAGAACCCCACGTTTGTTTGGGTTAGTACAAAAGTCTAAAAGCCGACAAGGGACAGTGATGGCCTGATCATTCTTTCAGCACTTCTGGCTGATCTTTGACTTTGCAGTAAAATATTTACAGCCTAGAGGACCAAATTAAATTCTGTAACTCTTTACTTCAGAACTGGTTGGAGGAGGTGGCGTGCTGGTTCTTCTCACGTAAATGTCTATGACAGCGGTTCCTGTCTTGGGCTTGATGGCTTTGCTGTATTTCAGGTTGTCATCGATCACGTGCACCACAAGATGGTATTGCTGCTGCACTTCTGTTCCAGATTCGAAGCTGAAAGGATTCTGCACAATTAATTTGGGCGTATTTGTACCCCGACTTGGGTCTAATTTGAAATGAAGGTTTTCATTTCCTTCAAAAAAAATAAAGGGAAAGTCGGAATTAGTTTATAACACATCAAATTGTCTCAAGCTACCTTTAGATGATGTTAAAATACAGATCATGTACATAGGTTTAAAATTTGTGTTTTACTGTAAATTTCCATACCTATAAAGAGCTTATAGTAAAGTTGAAATAAAATAACCAATACATACATGAAAAAGGTGTTTCAAACTAGGCATGTTAGGGTAAGCCTATAATCTTAGCACTTGGACAGAAGAGGCAAGAGGATCAAGAGTTCAAGGTCATCCTTGGCTACATAGAGAGTTGCAGGCTAACCTGGTCTACAAAAGACACTGTTTCAGAAAAGAAAAAAACCAATAAAAAGAAAAGAATAAAAATGTTTTAAAGGTTAAGGTCATGAGTCTAACCCCCACATGTGGCCAGCAAATCTCATGCTCTTATCTGATTATTATCCCTAATATTTTTCCTCTTCCTTTATTTGACTGTCACGTTCAACTTGGTCTACACCAGTGTTTCTCAACCTGTGGATCATGACCCGTTTAGGGGTCAAATGACATTTTCACAGGTATCACTTAAGACCATTGGAAAACACAGATATTTTAATTACTATTTATAACAGTAGCAAAATTACAGTTATGAAGTAGCAGCAAAAATAATTTTGTGATTGGGCTCACCACAACACGAGGAACTGTGCTAACGGGTCACAGCACTAGGGAGAAACACTGGTCTAGACTAGTATCTAGTGAGGCAGTCAGACCACAATACCAATTACGTCCTCAAGAAATTATGTCCTCTCAAGGGCCTAGAAGATATTATTATAAACAAGAGAAATGGGTGTAAATATCAAACTAGTCTTCATAATTAAATAGTATGTCTTCCTTTTAGAAGAGCAGCATGAGACGCATGCAAAGGTCTTATTGCCATGGCCAAGACAAATGTCAAGACAGTGTTTTCCTGTGTAGACTTTCTCTTGATTTATAGTTTTATGTGTTGATGGTACCAAGTGTAATAAATAACAAGTGCTATGAATGCCTTCCACATCTATCTTAGATGGGTCTGTGTAACAATTTCTAAAAATGTCTGATACACGGTTTGTCTCAAATAAAGGAAGATCTTCTATAGATGACAAGCTAGGGACTGTAATGTTTATGTGAATCTATGTAGATCCAACAATAATACAGTCAAAACTATCTAGCCTTGTGAACTTGTAACAACATCGTCAGATGAAAAGATGGATTCTGTTTTCTGCTAGCTCCGTAGAGAACCAACTTAATTTCTTGTACTAAAATCTATATCATTTTCCCAGTCCTGAAGTCACAGGAGTAATTGAGCTGCGTCTGTAGACATGAAAGGGTGCCGTGAAGAAACA
>PVIU01024912.1:0-24679 GCA_004026605.1 Ondatra zibethicus
GGTGAAGACTCTGAGTAGGTATGAGAACAACTTCTCCATGTTCAATGAATTGTGTAGGAATAATCTTCAGCAAAATAGGGCCTGATATCAGTTTGTGGAGAGCAATCAATAGCTTTGGCAGTAGTCTCAGTTCTTTGGGGCAGAAGTTTCTATGGAGTACCTTTGGCCAACAACTCAATTAGATCTAACTGATTTTAAGAATTGGAGTCTTAGTTTGGTGATGTGAGATGTCCTGTTGGTACTCCATCTTCTCCGTATTTGAGGATTTGGTTTATATCACCATTATGTATGTATATATGTATATATTCTATGATGTTTCTCTTGTACTATGTTCCCATACAATATCTCAAAGGGAATTGAGTACTAGCTGTCCCTTCCCATATTCTCTTCCCAAACCCCTTCTTCCTCACACTTCCCACTTGATTCTCCCAGTCCAAATTGAGGTCATTTCTATTGCCTGTTTCCTGAGGAAACATCACACTGGTTCCTATACTAACTATATAAGCTTTCACTCACACCCGCAATATATGAGCATTCCTCTTACTCTGTATCCTCTCCAGTGTGAGCTGTCATTTATTTTCTTAATCCTGGCTATTCTGGCTGATGTAAGATGAAATTTCAAAGTAGTTTTGATTTGCAAAGGATATTGAACATCTTGAAAGACCCTGGGGCATTTCAGCATCACTGCCCCCCTCCCCTGGGAACCAGGAATCTGATAATCACTGCCCCCTCTCCCCTGGGAACCAGGAACCTGATAATCACCCATGTGTGCTCTGGAGCTTTGGGTACTTTCCCAGGTACTTTCCATCCCTCTGCGTTTTTTCTCCAAATAGACTCAGTTCCTGTAACTGGGGCAAAATGACCTGTAGATGTTCCTCCTTGCTCAACCAACCCAGCAACAGCCATGGCATTGACCAATCATAGTTAGCTGATCATTAAACGAGCTAGTCACGATAGTTGACAAACAACTCCTGGACTCCCCCTTTAATTCTATGTTTTTTTTTCCTTTAAAAGTAGCCTGTAATAACCACTCAGAGTCCTTCTCTTCCCAAGGTGGAGGGACCCTGACACGTCAGTCAATAAACTTCCTCTTGCTTTTGCATCAACTGTGGTGTAAGAGTGGTCTCTTGGGGTGACCCCTCCCTGGTGAGTGGGCTTTAGCGCCCAACAATCTCTTTTAAGTGTTTCTTGGCCATTTTTGTTTCCTCTGTTGAGAATATTCTGTTGAGATCTATATCCCATATTTAAGTTGGTTTTTTTATTTTATTGTGCTCTAGAATTTTAATATTTTGTTTACTTTAGATATTGGTCTTTTATCAGATACATGTAGCTTGATTAAATCATTTTCCTGTTTTGTGGCCTGCTGCTTTGCCTGAATGATGGTTTTGAGAGAGAGAGAAAAAAAGAATATGAATGGTTATAAGGGAGCAGATAGTGAGAGCTGAGGAAGAGACAACCATAACCAGAATATATTGTATGAATAAATCTATTTTGAAAATAGAAGTTCCTTCAGAGTTCAGGTGTTTGACAATTGGCCCCCATCTGTTTATACAACTTTGGAGGTGTGTGAAAGATTGGGGCAGTAAGACCTAATGGGAAGATTATATCATTTAGTAGCCAGAGTTTGAGACCAGTAGCCTAAGTAGCTGGTGTTGAGCTCTGTGTTTGGTAGAGCCCTTGAAAGTAATGTTCAAAGTCTTCACGTTCACCCCTAAGACATCTTATGCCAGATGACCAATCCCTTCAGCCCATTCATCCTTGCATTCATCAATTACCTCACTAGAATTGATGAAGTTTTAGATATTTCTTCCTATATGGACATGACTTGACTATGACAACCTCTCATTTTCAGGGTGCTAATCCTGGGCGTACAATAAACAGTATTCTGAGACTTCAGTGATTAAAAAGAAAGCAAATCTGCAAGTGGTCATCATGGTTGTATAAAGAGTATCATCTCCTCACATGTGAATGCTTTTCTATAATGTCTACTAGACTTTGACACAGATTTGTAGCTAATTATTTATTGTTAGTTACCTAGCAATCCTTCTGCTCTGGGTAATTATTTCTAAACTAAAGAAACAACATTTCAATTAATAGTCACACAATTTCAACTGAATAGTAAATTGAAGGAATTTTTTAAAATTGCTGTAAATTTCTTATCTGAAAAAATAAAGCATTTATATCACCCTCAGCTGAATTAGAAAGCCAATGAGATTAAGCTAAATTCTACTCAATAAAAAAAAGTTTTAAATCTCATTGTCTTATTTATTTATTAATTTTCTTTCTCTTTTGGTGTGTGTATGTGTTCAGGTGCAAGGACCACAGTGCCCTGTGGTTTGCTCAGTGGGCAATTTAAAAGGGTTGAGTCTTTTTTTCTCTTTATATGATATAGTTCAGGTCATATGGTTCATGATAGGCAGTAAGTGCCCTTACACACCCAGCCATCTTCTTGGCTCAACACTAAGTTCTTAACTCAAAATTATTACTAGTGGGGTTGGCTATAAGCTTTAAGATGCTGCTAATAATTTATGTGGTCAAGAAAAACATTCACATTTTATTCTTCTTAAGATGAAAAATAAAGCAAAGCAAAAATGTACTACATAGTTTTGATCTTTTTTCTTTTCGAATTATTCTAAAATGTGAATTTGTATTTTAGTCATTATTCTTTCTTTTGTTTAAAGGTCAGTTTAATTTTAACATAAGTATTTAAGTCATGGCAATTTTAAGAGAGAAGAAAATACTCTCTAGTGAAGAAGAGAATCATTAAGAGTGAGATGAAATGGACCAAAATATTGACTTCCTTCTCCTTCATATGCAGCAACTGTTAAATATTCAGTACCCTATTTCAATACCTTTCTTCGCTATTACTGTATGAATAAAATATGTTGTCAGAGAGCTTCTGAAGCTGCTTATGAGCCAGATGAAGACTAACTAACCAGAGAGATTGTTTGCATGGGATTCACTTCAGATAAAGAATATAGAAGAAAATTCATTTCTAATAATACTTAATCAGTTTAACTGAATAATGAAATTATCTGTCTTAATTAGGGTTTCTATTGCTGTGAAGAGACATCTTGACTATGGTAGCTCTTCTAAAGGAAAGCATTTAATTAGGGCTAGCCTAAAGTTCAGAGGTTCAACCCATTGTCATCATGGCAGGAAGCATGGTGGGATTCAGGCAGATATGGTACTGGAGAGATAACTGAGAGTCCTATAAACAGATTGGCACACAGCATTGAGAGACAATTAGCCTTGCCTGGTTTAAGCTTCTAAATCCTCAAAGCCCATTCCCAAAGGCATACTTCCTCCTACAAGGCCACACATACTCCAAAAAGGCCATGCATCCTAATAGTACCACTCCTTGTGAGAATATGAGAACCACCACATCATACAAGCCACTTTTAAAATGCCTGATTGCTAATCCTGTGAATTAATTTAACTAGAGTAGGATATGGTCTAAACATCAGATGACACAAAACCCTCCCTAAATATTCTACTCTATATATAAGGTGGAGAAATACTGAAGTTATATTTGAGTTTGACTAAACATTTTAATATATAGATAGTTTTAGATGCAAACAGAGTGTGTCTCATTTTTATATGTCATTCAACTTTTGTGAATCAAGAATATTTCCATGACAAACCCAAATAAATATAAAATAACGAATCTATTCAAATACATCTGTTATAATTATGTATTTGATATAACATTAAAAGTACTCAATATTTCATATGTTCATTTTTACATTAAAAATAAATGTAATTAAGGTAGAGAGAGTTTGTTCTTGAGATGTGGATATTGGTGTCCATTCATAATGCTTTCCTCAGATAAAAAGAACTTATGTTACAGAAATCAGGAAAGAGAACACAAAACAATAAAAGAAGCAATGTCAAATTATTTTGTTATGTATTTAAAGAGCAGATTTTTTGTAGGTTTATCTAATGCAATGCATAATTCTTCTAACAGAGGCTAGTAAATGAAAATTAAATTGATAATTTTTTCTTGCAATTTTGATATTTACATGATTACACTCTCATACAGTTTTCAATATACTAAACAATGTACATTAAATGCAGTTAATTTTCTAGGAAGCTATAGTAGTTGAGTTTATTAAAAGTTTGCATCATAATTACGAATGTAAACAATTCACTTTAAATTACAGTGGTGCTAATTTAAGGATGTTTCAAATGTATATCCTTTGTTAAGAGAATATTAATTTTTCATGTGCTCACTGCTATTCTCTATATCGATGAAGTGGATGTACTCAATTAACATAAAGATTTTTAAAAGGAACAAATATACCTAGTCTTTAACAATCTATGAAACATACCACATAACCTGAAGATCATGTTAGGAAGGCATAATAAACTTCTACGATGGCTATAATATTAAAATTATGAGAGTTGAGGGTAAGTATAGTGGTATATTTTTTGTGTTTTAAAAAATAAAGCTTGCCTGAAGGTCAGCCATACAGGCCACTTAGTGGTTTCACACACCATTAATCCCAGCAGCCATACTAGTTAGACATGGAGGCTGGGCATTGCTCATGCACACCTTTAATCTCAGCACTAGAGAGGAATAAAAGATGAGAGGAGACAGGTTTTACACTCAGTTTCATTCTGAGGATTCAAGAAGGAAGGATCATCATTTCAGACTGAGGTAGAGGTAAGAGCCGGTGACTGGCTGCTTTGTTTTTCTGATCTTCAGGTTGAATCCCAATATCTCCCCCTGGGTTTTTATTAATTGTGTTACAGGTATGAGAAAATTAAGGTGTGTGTGTGTGTGTGTGTGTGTGTGTGTGTGTGTGTGTATTTTTTTCTTAAAACTTTTGTACCATTATACATTATACAGAGATGATATGTTAAAGGTATTTATGCATATGAAAGTTTAAATAGATAACTGTCAGAATGAGCATGAATTAAAGATCATACTGTCTAAATAATTTAGGAAGCCAATGATTTCACTGATAACTCAGAGTACATGAACTTTCCAGCTGAAGTTACATTACAAAATATATAATTAACTAAATTAGATTTTTTCCACATGATCCAGGAGTTATTTTTGTATATAGAAAAATTTTTAATGTATTTTAGTTACATAACTCTGAGAAGCTACCACATCCTTATCCAGGCGGGATGACAAAGTGTACGGACCCATCAGGAATGGAGGCATTCATCTCTCCTCCAGAAAAAGCAGCAAGACCTGCTGAGGTGCTTGCAGAGGGTAGAGGAGGCACAGAATAGGCAGCAGGAGGAGATAGTTATAAATATCACATAAGGACACATGACCAGTTGCAGAAATGAGCATTATAACTGAGTGCTTCTATTGTCCATTGTCTTTTTTTTTTAGAATGCATTTGTACAGATATTTGGGCTTTCTTTAAATTTATTTAACATCAATTAAGAGAATATCATGGTTCTCTGATTTAAGTTTGAAATGTTAAGAAGATAGTCTATAAGGGGCCATCTATTCAAAATTTAAAAGGTGTTTGTGGTTGTACAAGGGATAATTATATCATGTTAGGTATAATTATCACCTGGTTAAATATATGTGTTTCCAATTGTATGTGGGATAGCTATATTCTGTTTAGGTGTTATTACTTCCATTTGGAATTAAATATGATGTAAGGAGATATGATTGTATGTCGAGGCGACAAGGGATGGAGTGTGAAGGCTATTCTTGGTTGTCAGCTTGACTCTATCTGGAATGAACTACAATCTAGAAATGGAAGGCACACTTGTGATCTGGATTTTGAGTCTGGAAGACAGAAGCTTTTGATGCAGATCTTGAGGCGGGACCACACACCCTTAATCTACATCTTGAGGTGGGAAAACACACCTTTAATCTGGGTCTCACCTTCTAATGGAAGCCCTTATATGGACCATGGAAGAAGAAATGGCTCAATCTTCACCTGATTGACCTCACTTGTCAGCACATCCATTCCTTCACTGGCATCAGAGCCTACATTTTTGGTATTCCAGCATATACAGAAGACCAGCTGAGACATCCAGTCTTATTGGACTGAGAAACTACTAGATTCTTGGACTTTCCATTCACAGCTAGCCACTGTTGGATTAGTTGTACTGTGGCCTGTAAGTTGTTCCATTAAATTCCATATGGAATTTATATAGGAGAGAGGGAAAGAGTGAGAGACAGAGACAGAGAGACTAATACACCTTTTTTTGAAGCTTGCACATTTTCTTCCATTACCATGTATGCTAGTCTACAGGGAGATGGCAGAAAGGTCAGTTCTATCTCAGGAGTCTCTTGGCCCTCTTTCTGAAGGGCTTGGTGTCTTCAGCAATAGGGACTTCTCTTCCACCTATGAGTTTAGAGAAGGCCAACAGCAATAGGCTGTGTGTTAACTGCCACTTGGAAGTGGTCTCCTGTGCCAATGCGTTCAAGTGTACTTCCCACTTTCTCTTCTATGAAGTTCAGTGTGGCTGGCTTTATGTTGAGGTCTTTGATCCATTTGGACTGGAGTTTTGTTCATGGTGATAGATATGGATCTATTTTCATTCTTCTACATGTTGATATCCAGATCTAATCTACATGGGAAGTAGAAAAAGACAAGATCTCCCGAGTATATTGGGAGCATTGAGACCTTAAGAGAGGGTTGAAGGGGAGGGGAGAGGCAGGGAGCAGAACAGAGAAAAATGTAGAGCTCAATAAAAATAAAAAAAGAGTGGGAAAAAAAGAGAAAAGAGCCACTTGGACAGCCTTGGCCAACAACGTCAAAAGAGAGATTTTTATTCTGACATCAGAGTTTTATTAGCTAGTCTTTGGTTTCTGGAGGGAATCCCGTCATCTCAGAAGAAAAAAAGTTTATTAAAACTATATATTTATACATAGAATTATGTATATTATAGATTATTTTGGGTAAGTAGTAATAGTATGATTCCTTGTGTCTTTCCAGACATCCTTGTTATTACTTTAACTCACCCAATTCTTCTGTATTTACTGTCTTTCCTCTCCCTAAAGATCCCATCTTTTCCCATTTCCCCTATCAAATCACTTGTATCATGCCATCTCCCCTTCCTTTTTTCTACCTAATGAAAGAGTCCCTCCTTTCTCCTTACACTGATCATATCACTAGAATCCTTCTACTCTCCTCTCTATGGCTCCCCAAGCCTCCTATTCTGTCAATATGCTTGTTTTACTTTCGTAGTTCCTTTAGTTACTATAGGCTATGAACCCACATCATAAAATTTGGAGCTAGGATCTTCCAAAGAGGGAGAACAAGTGACATTAGTCTTCTTGGGTCAGTGTTACTTCACCCAATATTGTTGTAATGAGGGGCTCGGGCTGCGTTCCCAGTGCCTGGTTCCCGGCGCAGGGCCTCTTGTTCTGTCCCGCCTGGCTCCCGGTGCGTACTCGAAATAATTACACGGAAACTGTATTCATTGAAATACTGCCTGGCCCATTAGCTCTAGCCTCTTATTGGCTACCTCTCACATATTTGTTTAACCCATTTCTAATAATCTGTGTGTCACCACGAGTCGTGGCTTACCCGGAAAGATTCAGCATGTGTGACCTGGCGGGCTTCATGGCTGGTGGCTCTCCCTGGCTCTGTCCCCTTCCCAGCATTCTCTTCTCTTTATCCTGTCTATCTAAATCCTGCCCTATCAGAAGGCCAAGGCAGATTCTTTATTAACCAATAAAAGCAACCCAAATACAGAAGGACCCTCCTACACCACAATATGATCTTTTAAAGTTATGCATATTTACTTACAAACTTCAATATTTCATTTTTCATTATAACTGAACATATTCCTTAGTGTATATGGACCACATTTTCATTATTCTTTCATCTGTGGAAGGATATTTATAATTTTTTCATTCCTTAAGAATCATGAATGGAGCAACAATGAATGTGGCTGAGCAAGTACCATGTAGCAGAATATGTTGAGTCATTTGATTATATGTCATAAAACCATATAGCTTGACTGCATAGTAGATTGAAATTTAGCTTTTTAGGTATTCTACACACTTATTTTCATAGTGCTGCACCAGCTTACAATTCTGTGAACTGTGAATCAGAGTTCCCTTTTTCCTGCATTTCCTTCAACATTTATTGGTTGATTCCTTAATCTTTGTCATACTGACTGGGGTGAGATGCAATCTCAAAATTATCATTTGCACATCTATTATTACTAGGAACAATGATCTTTTTAAAGTATTTTTAAATCAACTTTTTTTTTCCTTTGAGAGCTTTATTCATGCCACAGGTTCATTTTTTGAATGGGTCATTTCTTCTTTGGACTCCTTGTCTTTTTTGTTTCCTTGAATATTCTAGTTACTGATCCTTTGTCAAATGTTTAGCTGGCAAAGATTGTCCCCATTCTGTGAGTTTCCTAGTTACCTTGTTGATTTTTTTGTTTTGTCGTGTAGAAACCTATTAGTTTAGTGAAGTCCCACTAGTCGATTATTGCCTCCAAATATTGGGCAAATTGAATCCTATTCAGAATGTTCTTTTCTACATCATGTAGGATATTGCTTATGTTTTTATTCTAACACTTTCAGGTTTCATGTTCAGGTCTTTGGTCCAATTGAAGTTGGTTTTTGTGTAAAGTGGTAGATATGATCTAATTTCATTCTTCTATATGCAGACATCCAGTTTCCTCATCTCTGTTTGTTGAAGATAATTTACTTTCTACATCATATATTTTTCTTGACTCTTGCCAAATATTAAGTGGCTGAAGTTATATATACTCATTTTGAGTCTTTTATTTTGTTCCATTACTCAACATGCCTGTTTTGTGCCAATGTCACATTGTTTTTATTATTATGACTCTTTAATGTATCTTAAGATCTGGGATTGTAATCCCCCTATCATTGTTCATTTTTACTCAAGATTGTTTTGGCTATCAGGGATCTTTTGTGCCTCAATATGACTTGTAGAATAGGTTTCATTTCTATTTCTGTAAAGAATAAGATTGATATTTTGAATGAGATTTACTAAATCTGTAAATAGCTTTTGGTAAAATAGCCACTTTCACAATGTTTATACTACCAATTCATGAGCATGGTATGTATTTTCATTTTCTAGTGGCTTCCTTTGTATCTTCTCTCAGAGATTTAAAGTTCTCATTATAGAAGTTCTCAAATTACTTTTAGGGGTTTATTCTTTTATATTTTATTTTCCTTGAGTCTATTTTGCATGAAAGTATGCTTCTATGTTTGTTGTTGTTGTGTAGATATTGATTTATGCAAGTTGATTCTATATACTGCCACTTTGTTAAATTTGTTTATTGAATTCATATGGCAGGATGTTGGGAATCTCTAATATACAGTTTATCATGTAATCTGCAAATAAGGATAGTTTGACTTCTTTGCCTATTTGGATCCCTTTAATTTCTTTCTCTTGTCAGTGATGTTGGCTGTGCATTTTTTATAGTGTCTAGTATGTTCCTTATAACACTGTACTCTTTTATTTTATTATAATTAATTTATTTACTTATTGTTTTTCAAGACATGGCTTCTCTGTAGCTTTGGAATCTGTCCTGGAAATAGCTCTTGTAGACCTGGCTGGCCTCAGACTCACAGAGACCTGCCTGCCTCTGACTCCCAATTGCTGGGTTTAAAGGCATGTACCACCACCACCAGGCTTACCCTGTATTCTTTAAAACCATTATCAGAAAGGCATGTTTGATTTTGTCAAATGATTTCACTCCATCTACAGAGATTATAGTAATTTCTTCTTTAAATAAATTTATGTTTTACAAAATTTTGCCTTGTATAAGTTGAGGAATACCTGCATTTCAAGGATAAAGCCAACTTGGTCATGGTTTATAATCTATCTTATTGATATATGTCTGTATACTGTCTATAAGTATTTTAGTGAGCAGTTTTTAGCCTATTTCATGTAGGCATATTGTCCTGTAGCTTTCTTCTTTTTTGTCTTTTCCTGGTTTGGGTGTTACAGTAACACTGGATTTCTAGAAGAAATTTGGGTGTGCTCCTTCTCTTTCTTTTTTCTTTTTCTTATGTTATGGAAGTTTTATTCAGTCCTCCTAAAAGATTAATAGACAGTTTTATTTTTTTTTTGAGCGAGCTGTATTCAGCATGGAAAGGTTTAAACATAAATGACTGTTCAACTGTAACTACATCTCTTTAAGACATTTTTCTACTTACTCCTCAGCAGCCTATCCTTACTCTTGTTTTCCTGCTGATCACTTCGATCTCAGCATGTCTTCATTTGTTTTTCTTTTTCTCATACAGTTGCATGTTCAGCCTTTCTAATGCTATCTTTAAGCTCATTGACCTTCAGAGGTTAATAGTTTATTGAGCATTGGGCAGTTTTACATCAATTGTTATTTCTCACAAAATGAAGACATTACATAATTAGAAAATAAAATAAACAACTAGAATTTGGATAAACTTTATGCTGTAATTTTTGTTCAATCTGGGTATTGATTTTCTGTGGGATTTTATTTGCAGCATTAGATAGTTTACAGTTTTCTACATACCACTAAGAGTCTTAATTCTGTGTATTAGTGCCCAGGAATTATACCAGCACTAGGTATAAAGCCCACCCATCCCTAAAAATAGATCCATATTGCTGGAGGAAAGTACTTTTCAACCTTAGGAAAATAGAGTAATTAAAAACAAGCAGCAATTTTTTTTTGAAAAAGCAAGTCTCAAAATCAGAAGAATGATTCAGTGCAATAAAATTTAAACTGAACAGTGTAGACCATTTCTACAGTGCTCATCATGTGACTTATATTGCTAAATACTGCTGTGACAATACATCAGAGGCACACAGAGCAGGGGTCTAATGTTCTCTTGTATGGGGACTGATCTATTTCTGATTTATGATAATAATACCATTTGAGAGAACAATGCATTTTGACTTATTTGCAGAAATTGGAAAACATGTCAGTGACTGATGACTTAGACGAAAGCTAAAAGGCTTAGTGTCACCCATAAATCAAAACCTGAGCCTTCTTTGACCAGCTTTAAAACAGTTTGTTTAAGCATTGCTGCTGCATATGTAAGCACTGTTATTAAAGACACATTAACGATTCTAAGCACTTACTACCAAACATTCCCTGTTGCTCTATTGTTTGAAAGATGCTTATTAAATATTTAGCATCAGGATATGTAAAATGTATTAGTGCCATAATTATATTTCTCTTAAAATAACTTTTATTATGTAAGTGGACTAAGCCAACTTTAGTGCTCAGAGATAGAATTTCATCTGGAGTTTAAAAAATACAAGTCTCAATATAATTAAAAATTTTAATATTATTTCACTCAGGGAACAATATTTTTTAATCTTCTAACTTAACATGGAAATTCTAACAAATGTATATTTTCAAAAATTAAAATTACATCATGTAAAATTTCTTATTGAAAAATTCCATGCATTTGTTTATTCATCAATCCATCAACTCAAACATTGCTTAATTCATTATTTAATGATCCAAAAATATTTGATAAGCTGTAACACAACCACAATATTTCCACTCATGTAGGAACAAATAATTTCCTGCAAATTTTATTTTTGCCTGATCAATCAGAGCAAGTACTACCATTTCAACACGAAACACACAACATTTTAAGTCACGCAAGAATACCTTTAGATTTTGTTCTGGTTATCTATACACCCTTTATTAATTTAAAAATATTTTTTGCAATATTTCATATTTGTTTTCGTCATGCTGATGTGTTTACACAATATCTCTTTTGTTTCTATTAAATTGATTGTTCTTTTCTTGAGCTGCTAGTTATTTTCATATAAAAGAATTCAAGCCATCTGTTATCTGGCATTAGAAGCTAATATAGGCTAATAATATCGGTTATTTATGTCATGTTTTGCTTTGTTGTTTTTAGATTATTATAATTCATCAATTCTAAGCAAGTGCCTACAGTAGGCTGCTGAATAATTTCTAGGAATGGATCTGGGGTTATCTTAGTAGATACAAAAAGAATGGCCTTATAGGAAACTGGTCTTCAGCTTAGATGACCATACTATGCTACTTGTTGAGTTTGAAGCCAACTTGGCATATGTGAGACCCAGTCATTTATATGTATATACAACCAGCCAACAAACAAATGAAAAGTCAACTGTGCTAGAGATCTAAAGCAGCATTACTTGAAAGATTATATGCAAATGGCCAACACATATTTAGGGAAGATGATAGTCTGTCTCATTAATCATTAGTAATCATCAGAAAGATTACATCCCAAACCATAATGAATTAGCATCTAATTGCAGTGACAATAACACAACTAAAAGCACCATGGACTTGGAGAACCGGAAACATGGCTTATCGGTTAAAGCACTTGCTGCTCTCCTGGACAGGAACAGGAAGTGTGATGTGAGAGTGCAGATGTGTCTCCTAGAAATACTAAAGGATACACATCCATGAAGTCTCATTGCTTCTTCAATAAAGCCTAAACAAGGATGATATTAATAGGTATATTAACATGGTAGAGACAAAAGCTTTGGTGCCTCAACTCAAGAAAACCACTCCAGGCAACTAAGAAATGCTGTGAGAGTGTGCACGAAAAATGGTCTTTACCTCAAGACCACAGCTGGTTATGTAATACCAAGTGGCCAGACCTGAAAATGTATGCATATTAGTACACATATAGGTAACACTAGATTGAGAAGCTAGCATTCATATATTTCAGAAAACACACATGTCTATATGTGTATTTATGCATGTAATATAACAATTAAAGAAATAGAGGTCATGGAATTGGATCAGCAGGGGATGTTTGGAAGGATTGGAGAAAGCAAAGGGGCGGGAGAATGGTATAGTTGTATTTACTTTAAAATATTTCTAAATAAGGTTTAGATGGAGCAATGGGCTGTAACATCTGGAGAGAGTAGAGGGCAGACAAGATGAAATACTGTTTTCTAATATGCTATTGAACACAGGATCAATAACAGTGAAGGATTAAGGACTGTGTGTCTATAAGGGCTATAAGACAATATGTAGAATATTTACATCATAATGAAACAATAAATGTTTAAGATTGATATTTTTAACCTGACATAGTTTACAATATATGCATATATTACAATATTTTTATCATTTCAGTTATATTGGTAATTTTTTTATCAGTTGAAGATGAAGTTAGCTTAAGTTAAAAAAATTATTAAGTCTTTGCATTTGGTCTTCAAAACATGCCGTTTAAGTATAAAACATAATGATAATGTAGTTTTTAGTGCTGCTTTCCCTGTATAAGTACCCTCAAGTCAAACATTAATATTAATAAGCATTAATAATATCTCTAACAATTAGTTATTAGGTAAATGATAGAAAAATTTAAATGTCAAGTATAATTCATTATTTAAAAATACCACACTAATATTTCTTTGTTTCATGAAAATTTGAGACATTCTTAACAGATAATATTGTATAAGAGTGTATAAGTCAAGAAAACTTACAGAATCAAGTAATCTGGGCTCATATAGGCTTACAGAGACTGAACCAACAACCAGGGAGCCTACTTGGGACTGTGTTAGGCACTCCGCCTATAAGTTTTAGTTGTGATCCTCTTATGGGACTCCAAAAGGAACAGGCGCTGTCTCTGACTATTATAGGCTTTTGGGACCCAACTCCTCATCCTGGGTCATCTAACTCAGCCTTAAAACATGGAGAAGTTTTGTCCTACTGCAACTTGATATGCCATGTTTTGTTGGTATTTATAGAAGACCTACCTTTTCCTAAACTTAAATGGAGGAGGAGTGGTTTGAAGGATGGGAACAGTGGGGTATGTGTAGTAGGAACAGGGAGGACAGGAGGGAGGGGAAACTACAGCTGGGATATAAAATATATAAATAAATTTATAAAAGAAAAAGAGTCTATAAGTAACGACACTAACTTAAAATACCATGATCATAATAACCTTGTAATATTCTTCTAGAAACATATTGATTTTTTTCAGTACATATCAGCTCAGTGATTTTCTTCTGTAGAATAATAATTTATTACTGTCTGCCTAGGCTTCTAGGGGACACTGGGAACTTTCAATTCTTAGTTGCAGCACATATAATTTATATTTTAAAAATTAAAATTGTTTTTCTTAGTGTTTAGTATAAGTTATGATCACAGCATGACAACATTATGTTTCATAATACAACCTTACACAACTTTCTGTCACATTGCTAAGATGTGTTCTGTATTTGGGGACATGTATGTGTTTGAACTCACATGTATATTTAAATCTGAAAGTGAGAAATATTAGAAGTAGCTCTGAGTAGACTACAGGAGACAACAGCACTTAAGATGAAGTTTCTATTCAAGGTAAAAATGTACAAATTAATGTGTCTGACTAAATATTTTTACATATGCATAGATATATCAAAACAGAAGTATATCCTCATAAATCATCTCATATTAATAAAACAGTTAAATATATGGGGACTTATTCATGTGCTGAGATTCCAAACAAAGTCAAACCTAGCTTGTATACATTGGCCAATATGAAATTAATGGCTACACTAAATTTCGCAGAAAAGCATGTTATTGAATCTGTCTCTCTTTTCTTCTAGTCTAACTAGCTCCCTTTAACTTCTATTATTGCATAAATATTTGTTTTGTAAAAATATGAATGAACAAAATATGATATACTCAAAATATGCATAATAGAAAGTGATTTACATCTCCAAAATATGTAAATGCCATCTTTTGTAAAAACAAGGCTACTAAAATTAGGCTTAGTTTATCACAATATCATCATTTCAAAACCTCTGATAGGCATTCTTGTTCCCTGTCTATCAGTTTAGCATAGTAAATGGAAATTCCTCAAGGGGTGTTAGAGTCCCAGAGATGAGTGCAAGCCTGAAAGGAAAATTATACACACAAACAAACGTGAGTTTTATGACTTTTCTACGTGGAGCAAAGCTTCTTTAGGAGTTTATTTTTCTTTATACACTTGTCCTCTTAGTAACTTTTTTGTTATACTATGTTTACATCATTTTTGAATCTATTCATTTCGTCATAGTTTATTCTTTGCACTGAGGTCAAATGCAAAACTTCATACATACTTGGGGAAATCCTTTCACATTCCTGCTGATGCTCTTCTGGTTCTATATGATTGTCTTCCTTCATGTTTTGTGCACACCTGCCCATCTCCTGGTAAATACTCAGTTATCTGTTTGTATATTCAGGAGGTATGTACTTGGTGACTCTAGCTAGATGCTAACTTTGAATTATACAGTGATGCAAGCTATTGGAAGTCTCTTCAATCTACAGGTATCAAATTCCTCAAAGAGCCAGAAAAGCATGTTGTAACACTCAAAGCTCAAACATGGATATGAGAACTGCATCAATGACATTTCCTCAGGCTTGTCTCAAATGTGCATGAACCATCTGAACAACAAAATGGAAGATATTGTTTTAAATTTGCTAATAATTTTGATGAAGGTATATTCCTATACTAAAAAAATGCCTGCCTAGCTAATATTTCAACATAGAACAATGATCCACTATTTAGAAATAATTGACCCATATGTGGTTACTTATCAAGATTTAGATGAAATTTGGCGCTAAGTCATACATTTAAAAGCTGACATTTGAAGTCAAAGATGTAAAGCTTACAAGTTATAATTGTAAAAAATGGTACAGTAGAAATGGTAGGCTTGAACCATACACAGAATTCTGAAGGCAGAAGACATAGTCTTCCTTAGGGAAAAGTGCAGCAAATGATTATCCAATGCCAAACTGTCAACTTTGAAAAGATACATACAAGTAATCTTATACAAACTGAACAAGCTATATTTGTGTATTTAGAAACTTATATGCATATAAATATATATTTATACATGTAGCTGCAATTAATGAAAGAGCGGCCATGAATTTCAGAGAGAGGAAGGGGTGCATGTGAAGGATTGGATGTAGGAAAGATAAAGTAGAAATTATGTAATTATATTATAATCTCAAAACAAAAAAGAAATAATAAAACTGTCTGGAACTCCAATATTTTTATTTATTGACTCTAAGTCTATAACTTTCTGTGCATATATGTTTTCTTGCCATTTTAAAATTATTTTCAATAATGAATTTTTTTCTAACACAATAGTTTAGCAGAATGTATTTTACCTTTAAATAAAACATGCCACCTCAGAAATATTTAGGTGCCTCTGGTACAAACTAGACTCAGGATTTGGTTTCATTTGTTATTTTATAAATCTCTATTGTTATACCTTTTTTTCTCTCAAATTCTTGAACACATTGGCTGATACAGGTGGCTTACTTAGTTGGTAAAGGCACCTGCTGCAATAACATATACAAAGTCCATATCTACAGCACCCACACAGAAACAAAGCATAGCTGCACATGTCTGGACCCCAGCACTGTTTGGGACAGAGTTTTGCTGGGGTTCACTAACTGATAGCCTAGCCCCGAGTTCAATGAAATCAACTGTGCCAAAGGAATCAGGCAGAGTAATAGACAGAACACTAAGTGTCCCTATCTCCTCCCCAAAGCACACACACACATGCATGCACATGCACGTGCACATGCACACCCAAAGCACACGCTTACACATATCACACCCACGTGCTATGTACTTTCATACATATGCAAAAAATAGGGGGGTAAAGCTTGTATTTGTTACATTTACTTAAATTTTTCTGATTTTTATATTGGGATTATTGTTGACACTAATACCACTAGCAAATCACGCCAGAACTATCTGTGGCATGGGTTTATTATTTTGATTATTTTAGCCCAGACTTCTGGGCATTTTGTAATTTTTCAGCACCTTGAAACCTTCAAAAGACTCCTCCAGGAAAATTCTTCAGTCATTTGCATTTTACCTCTCCTAGCCTTCCTTAGACTAACCACTTGGTAAAAAACCATGGTTCATTGTTCTATCAGAAAAAAAAAAACTAAAAGGAATCAATGTACTTTTGAAAAAAATACACCTCAAATCCAACTAAGTACATATCAGATTTTCTCAAGGGCATGCTAATGCATACTTGTTAACTTCAAGCAATTTTACAACCAAGTCACACATAGCAATGACATTTTAAAAATAAGAATTAGACTACTAAGACAAACTCTGTTAAAAATTAATTCCCCAGTGGCTCTCTACCAAGTCATTGTTTTAGCAGAATGAGCATCAGAAAGGAATGTGAACAGTTCTTCCATGGTCCATAAAGACATACTTATCAAACTGAAAGCAACAACTTTGTGTATTATTAATGAAAGGCAAAACAGGCAAATCCTGCCAAAGAAACTGTGAAATGGCTTATTTTTAGGACACTATATCTTACTTTTGTTATTTTCTTTAGCATGCCTCATATGTCATAGGACCAGCTGATTAAAGGAAGAACTGGAAGCCACAACTGCTGAAATCTAATTCAGGCCTGGACTTAATCTTGGTGCACTTAATCTTGGTTCACTTGTTCTATTTTAATCTCTGTACCATTTCTCTGAGTGCATATTTCTGAGAATAATTCCCTTTAGAAATTTATTAATCATAAAAACTAAGTTAATAGTTTAACAGTAAAAGGAAAGCAAATGTATACCTTAATATTTTGTTCTTTTTTTATTTAAAACATATACTCTTACCTTATTGAAAAGGATACTTTAAGCAAAAACAGATAGCTTTAGCAAATAGTAAGTAGTTTGATATATTTGAATATCTAGTTTAATATATTAAGCATATCTATGTACATGTTTCAATCTTCTATTATATAATATGAATGTAGAAAGAAACTACTGGTGTGGGAAGTCCTTCTGTATAAGTGTTGCTTTTATTGGTTAATGAATAAAGAAGCTGTTTTCAGCCAATGGCTTAACAGAATATAGCCAGGCTGGAAAAGATATATACAGAGAGTAGGTGGAGTCAAGGAGAAGCCATGTAGCTGCCGGAGGAGAAAGATGTGAGCTTCCAGGTGGAACCTTGCCAGTAGGCCACAAGTCTCATGGTAAAATATAAAATAGTGGAAATGGGTTAATACTAGACATAAGAGCTGGTTAGCAATATGCTTAAGAGATTGCCCAGCAGTGATTTAATTAATACAGTTTCTGTGTGATTATTTCAGGAGTTTGGATGGCTGAGAAATGAATAAGCAACCTTCTCCTACAAATTGTTGTATACATGTGGAATTGACTAAATTCACGTAAAACCTGGGAAAGCTTGAAAAGGAATTCTAGATACACACACACAAAACAAAGTTTGCCCACATTCTTTTTTTTGGCTGACAGCATTCCCAGCTCCTTTAAGAGAGGTCTTTCTGATTCAGCAGTAACAGAAAAAAACAAAAACAAAAAAAAATCCCCACACAGTTTCGAAATGGCAGCTTCCTGGGCCGTGCTGCCAACACAAACTCTGGCTATTTCAGGAAACTGAGCTTTTAAATGGGTTTTGTGGGCAGAGTGCTATAACTTGCCTAATAGCAACATAGACCTGTTGTGTGCCTGAAAATGGGGCTGTAAGCATGTTTCGTGCTGAACAGATCTTTGACATGTTGGACTGGGCAGAGCCATAAAACAAAGCAGCCTTAGGTTAGTAACACTGCTTAGCATTTTAAGAAGTGCTCCTGGACAGAAAAGGATTTCAGATACACAATAGGACAGATTCAGACATAAAAGACCTCTAAATGAGACACAGTGTGTTTAAAAAATGTATGTAGGCTTGGGAGAGAGAAGAAAAATAGTTTAGAAGTTATAAAAAGAAGTAAATGGGTTGGTGGAAGGTGAGGCGAGCGTCTGGAGCGGAGGGTCCGGCGACTGTGGGTGGCGGGCCACGTTGTAGGTGAGGCAGCCTCTTCTGTGTCGGATTCGGAAGCCCTCCCGCTAGACCGGAGAGAGGCCCTTCTTCCCTCTTCCCCTGACTGGTCACCACCTGTGCCTTACTTTGTGTGCTGAGAGAACCGTGAAGAGAGTGGAGTAAAATTAATGTGGAACATTGAACTAAATCAGACCCCAGAAGGTCCTGATGCTGATGCAGGGCAACTTGTGTTAAACTGTCAGAATTTCAGCGCAGTCCTCTGAAATGGGACATGGGGCTCCATCTCACTGAGATGAAAATTGGAACAGTTCGTGTCTGTCTAAAATGGAGTGTTGCCTTTAAGTTAGGGAACACCCTATTCCTCCATAATGATTGGAACAAACCAAACAATGCAGACATAATTTGTCTCTACAAAGACTGTCTCTTAGTGCTGAAATGCTTTTTTAGAATAGCAAAAATGGAAAAAGAAAAAGTAAGGGATGATGAAAAACCAGACCCAGAAAACTCTTTTGACTTTTCTGAACAGTCTAATCAGCTCGAATTGTTGGAAATCCATGGACACCTGATTCCCACTGGTACTCAGAGTCTCTGGGTAGGTGATTCTGATGAAGAGGAGGTGCAAGAAGAAAAACATGAGGAATGATATCAATTGCAAGAGAAAAAAAATGGAAAAAGATCCAAGCAAATTGCTTCTGTGGGCTGCTGAAAAAAATCGGCTTGCTGCGGTGCAGAGGCTACTTTCTGAGAAGGCCACAGAAGTGAACACTAGGGACAAAGATGAGTATACCCCTCTTCACCGAGCAGCCTGCAGTGGACACTTAGACAGTGTTCGTGAGCTGGTGGCTCAGGGGCAGATGTTCATGCAGTGACTGTGGATGGCTGCACACCACTACACAGTGCTTGTAAGTGGAATAACACCAGGGTGGCCTCTTTCTTCAGCACGATGCAGACATCAACGCCCAAACAAAAGGCCTCTTGACCCCTTTGCACCTTGCTGCTGGGAATAGAGACAGCAGGGACACCCTGGAACTCCTCCTGATGAATCGCGACATCAAACCAGGGCTGAAAAACAACTCACAAGAAACCGCTTCCGATATTGCCAGGAGGACAAGCGTCTATCACTACCTCTTTAAAATCGTGGAAGACTGTACCAACTCTTCACCTCCGTCTTAATGGCTCTACTCATTTTCTTAAGCTTCAAAGTACCAGTGCCTCCTATGTATGAGATGTAAAATATCCCCATATACAGAGAGCAGATGTCTCACTACGGAAATTTTGTTGGACGAATCACAGTTTTCTTTCACGTGACCTGCCTGACCTTGGTGTCAAAGTGTATTTGAGAGGTGTTTGGATGCAGCTGTGGGGAATGCCACAGAGCTTGTGATTTTAACTGGACATGGCTAATAGAGAAGCTAAGGATATTTTTTGGTACTGATCCAAGAGAAAAGTATTTTTAAATATCCCATACCCTGGGTCTTTGTTCAGTGTTTAGCATATTGACTTGTAGTTTTAAAAGCTAAGATAACTCCAAATTTTCATCTTCAACATACTGGTGCAGTTCCTGCTGTCTTCTCTGCATCTCCAGTTGCTTTCATGCTAAACAAGAAACACTAACAAATTCGTGACTTACATCTTCGTAAGTTCAAAAAATAGTGAAGCATTTACGTGTATTGTAAGATGTAGGCCATTCTGAAGAAAGCAGTTAGGGAGATGTTTAATCCTTGAATGTTTTATACTGCCTCCCCCACCACATTCCTCATAATCCTGTGGACAGTCCTACCTCACCCTGGTCAACCCATGTGACCCTTATTGTTATGGCCAGTCAGTGTCACTTAGACATGCACAAAACTGTACCTTGGTCTAAGAGATTAAAACTGCTCTCTGAAGGGTTCACATGTCTCTCTCTCCCAGCCGGATTGGGCACTACTCACCTAGACTCAGTGAGTTCCAGGAAATGTCCACCACTAGCCCCACAGCCCTCATTCTCTACAAGCCATGGCAAAGGCAAAGGGACAAAGAATTGTAACAGTGAGGAATGATTATCATATGGGACTAGAACAACAAGTGGCTCAGGCTTTCTTACAAAAACCAAACAAACAACAACAAGAACAAACTATGGGTAGTGACAGCATAAATTGAGTAGAACTTTGACAGTGCAGAAGGTGTGCATTCTTCTTTAACTGCCATAGAACTGCACTGGATCTGTGGCACGTTTGTTCAAGCTGTATTAACTTTTCTCTTTCTGGTGCCTGCAACATAGTCTGTGATGGACTCCCTAGCCCCTCTGTATTCCCAAAGGGTCTTCTCACCACAAGAACTCTAGTCCAAGGGAAAGGGCATGAGTGAGCTTAGCCTCACCCAGGAGTTGTGCCTCTAGCATGTCTGGAAGGGAGTTTCTAGAAAGGTTTAACTGAAGAGAGACTGCGTGTCCAGATGTGTGTGGCATCGTCACATGGGCTCAAGTCCCAGATTAAAAAAAAGGAGTAAGCAAGCTAAAAAAAAAAGTAAATGGTTTTTAAAAAATAAAACAAAGTCTTTAAAGAGACAGTGTAAAACTTGTAGAAAAAGTAATAGAGTAAGAAAAATAAGCCATGTAAAGATGGAAAATATATATAAAAAAAACCCTGGATTACGTATATTATTGTGTTTTCTTTAAATTTTTTGACTATGACCAAGTTAGTTACAGAGAGATATATATCATTGAATGGACTGCTAGCTAAACCAACATATATCTTTTAAAGGTATCATGATTTCAGAATTTGGGTCTAAGGATTTGTTGCTTTGGAAAAGAGGTTCTTCTTTTGTTTCTGCAGAGGATGAGAACCTGTAGAATCCATCCAGTCTAATGTTATTTAATGGACCAAGACCCCCCTAAAGGTCACTGGGTACACCCCAAAAATACTTCACCCAACAAAAAGCAGGGAACAGTTTGGAGAGAAATATGCCCAAATTCTAAAATACTATTTATAAATGTTTCTTTATGTTTAAAGGGGGATATGCTATAGATATGAATACTTTTCATTGGTATGGATCATGTTCTATTGATATAAATTTAAGGTGAATTTTTTATACTGTGTATATATATTTCTACTCTTATTTAAGGTATTGTGTTTGTGCAGCTCATTTAAAACTGTAATATATAATTAAGAAATATAGATTAATGAATAATCATCTATAATAGTCAAGCCTCTAGGCATATTAGTTAGGTTTTATATATATTTCAGTTAGATAGGTTTTCTTCAAATCTTTCAGGGACCCTCAGAATATGGCATTTAAAACATTTTTTTAACTTAGAATTTTCATGACAATGAGACACATCTGCTCCTGGCAGCACCAACAACTTCAAGAGGAAGATGGACACCAAAGAGGCTCCTTATGGAGTTGGTTAGCCATTTGGGCAAGAAACTGGTCTTGCCTGAACTGCTTGATGTTAAAATGCTGTATGAATTGGACATGCAGGACTCACGGAAAAATGACTACTGAACTTTTCTAAAGGTGAGATAGTCCTATGGGGTTCCTGCTTTATGAAACAATCTGCCAGACATTCTGAAGAACAGAGAAGAAAGTGACTGACAAACTGCCAATATAAGTGGAACCGTTTTTGAGATTTCTTGCTTCATGGAATATTCTGCCAGATACTATGGGCCTATGGACTGAAGATTGAACGCTCCAATGTTACAGAAGAACTTTGGATGACTGTCTGGAGAACGAGATGTCTCTGTCATTTCTAGAGTTTTGGACGTTGCTTACAATGCACTTCCTGTTTACTTAGGTAATATTATAACCTTCTGGAGCCTTTGATGGAGTTGAAGAATAGATAGTTATATATTTCCTTAGTTATGATAAAAGATAAAGTAGATATACTTTTTTGTTATATGCAATATTGCTTTAAGGTTAAAACCTTCGTTTTTTAAACAGAAAAGGGGAATGGTGCGGTAAGTCCTTCTATACATGTGTTGCTTTTATTGGTTAATGAATAAAGAAGCTGCTTTCAGCCAATGGCTTAACAGAATATAGCCAGGCTGGAAAAGATATATACAGAGAGTAGGTGGAGTCAAGGAGACACCAAGTAGCCGACAGAGGGAAAAGACGCAAGCTGCCAGCTGGAACCCTGCTGGTAGGTCATGAGTCTTGTGGTAAAATATAAAATAATGGAAATGGGTTAATACTAGATGTAAGAGCTAGCTAGCAATACGCCTAAGTGATTGGCCAAGCAGTGATTTAATTAGCAAGTTTGTGATTATTTCAAGAGTTTGTATGTCTAGGAGATAAACAAAGCAGCTGTTAAAAAAGTGAACATAAAAAAAGAAAAAGAAAGTGGACATAGTACAAAATCTGGAGGACAAACAGTGAGTGCAACATGGACATTGTGAAAGCTCTGTAGAAGGTTTTGTATCATTGTGAGTTACCCATTCTATTTTCTCCAACACTATAAAACTTAGAGGGTGATATTAAGAAAATCCAGGAAACATATGTTAAAATACCATAATGATTCTACCTTCTTTCAAGGCACATAAACAATCTCATCTGGCAACTTATATGCACATCCCAGTATTTCATTTGCATTTTAATAAATAAATCTTGCCTGAAGATCAGAAAAGTAAAACAACCACTCTCGTCAACATTGCGGACCAGGCAGCAATGAAACACAACTTTATTCTAGTAGCCACAATAACTCACACTTTAATCCCAGCAGCCACACTAGTTTGCCATAGAAACCATGCAGTAGTGATACACACCCTTAATCCCAGAACTAGAGAGGATTATAAAACAGGAGAAGGCAGCTCTCAGGCTTAATCTCATTCTGAGGTTTCCTGGAGGCAGGATCACCATTTTCAGGCTGAGGTTGGCATGAGAACCAGTGGTGGCTGTTTGGTTTTTCTGGTCTTTGAGTTGAACCCCAATATCTGTCTCTGGGTTTAAAAAACCCCAACAGGAAAATAGTCATTCACTAGCAGCAATCAAGTCAGGAAAACATGCTACACCAGATTTCCTTCAAATTGCTTGCATAAGCAAAATCAAGAAGGCTAAACATTTTACCTTTCAAAGACATGAGATGATTGGATTTTAAATATTCTGGCAAAAGACAAATTAAGAATACAATAACCTCAACTGGTTATATTTTTTGAGACTATAATATAATTATATCACATTTTTCTTCCTTTATCTTCCTCCAAACCTTTCCATGTAGCCCCTCACTCTCCTCCTTTTTTAATTGTTGTTAAACATATGTGCATGTTATATTATACACAGATAGATTCAAATCATATAAATTTCCAGATATGAAATTTAGTTCTGCTCTGGCCAAAATGATTAAGCAATATAATTTTCTGTGGCTTCATGATTTTTCAGTTACCTGATTGGATATTTAAAATATATTACAAATATGGCTATTTGTATACTTTAAAGTTTTATTATTCTTTTATCTAATTTTTACTTTTTAATTATGAACTTTTCCTGACAATTCCCACAAGTGTCAGTTGCCAACTGTTATTGTAAAGAAAGACTATACTAGGACACAGAAGTGATTCTTTGCCTAAGGTTTTTATAGGTAAAATTTTTATAGTGTGTTTTAGAAAAATAGAAGAAAAAGTAAATCTGGAGTCTACCTTTGATATTGTATTTCTAATCCTGTTCTGTGTATCTTTTTGGTATATGAACTGCAATTAAAATGGATGTTGTTAAATTGAAAGCAAAAGTAGATAGAAAGAAGTTAGTTATCTGTTTCGTTCTTTCTTTTTGGGAGGTGGGTTTGGAGTATTTGTTCCCTGAGAATCACTATTCACATTTCTTCATCATGCTTTGTAACCAGCAGAGTTCCCCAAAGAGAAGCAATGCCTATTAACAGATTGCTCTTCAGCTTTCATAAGCTGGGCTTTGTGACCAATGTCTCTCTTATCATTTGCTTTATTTCATGCTAGTGAAGACACTTGGCTACTGTCACCTTATGAAATGGAAGCTCAATTCATTTGCTTTGCC
>PVIU01024913.1:0-24677 GCA_004026605.1 Ondatra zibethicus
GGTGGATTGGTGTGCTCCCATTAGTTCAGGCACACTGTCTCAGTAGGTGGACCAGCCCCTCACGGTCCTAACTTCCTAACTCATCTTCTCCCACCTTCTGCTCTTCACCTGCACCTTGGGGGCTCAATCCATTGCTCTGATGTGAATGTGGGTCTCTGTCTCTATCTCCATCCATCGGATGAAATTTCTCCCACCTCTTCTATAACTGGTTATCGGCATGTAGAAGAATGAAAATAGATCCATCTCCATTACCCTACACAAAACTCAAGTTCAAGTAGATTAAAGATCACAACATAAATCCACATATACTGACCCTGGTGGAAGACGAATTGTGAAATAATCTTGAATGTATTGACACAGGAGAAAACGTCCTGAACAGAAAACCAGAAACACAGGTACTAAGATCACAATTAATAAATGGGACTTCATGAAATTGAAAAGATTCTGTAAGTCAAAGGACTCGATTAATGAAACAAAATAACAGTCTAGAGAATGGGAAAAGATCTCTGTCAACTTCATTTGTATCTTATTAATCTCTATTTTATTCTCTCCTTTCTTTCTTCTCTCCTTTATTTTTTCTTTTCTTCTTTTTTTTTTCCAGCATTCCACGACCCTGTTTGTGGTCATTCCATAATCATGAGATGAGAATTCTTCACATTTATTAGTTCTTTTTCTTCCAAAATTGTGTGCCATTCTGATCTTCTTCTATTTACAAATAAAGTTTAGAACCATTTCAATATCTAAAGCAATAGAGTGAGATATTTTTTAATTTCTGGAAGGACATAATAATTGACTCTTTTATTGTTTGTGTCAGTAGTTTTATTCATCTCCTTTTCCAAAATTTGTCAACATTTTGAACTATTCAAACCTTTGCTTATTTTGAGAATTTTTACTTTGAATTTACTTTTTTGCTTTGTAATCTTTGCTATTTTCCAGTTTAATTACTTCCATTTTCCTTTTTGTTTTTTTTTCTTTTTCCATTTTTATTGCTTTATATACAATACCATTCAAAATTTCCACCTTCTCCCCTCCTCCCATTTCCCTCCCGCTCCCCCACTCACCTTACCCCCTCCCCCTCCAGTCCTAAGAGAGGACAAGGTACCCTGTCCTGTGGGAAGTCCAAGGCCCTCCCCCCTCCATCCAGGCCTAGGAAGGTGTGCATCCTAACAGACTAGGATCCAAAAAAGCCAGTACATGCAGTAAAATCAAATCCCAGTGCCGTTATCATTGGCTTTTCAGTCAGCCCCCATTGTCAGCCACATTCAGAGAGTCCGGTTTGATCACATGCTTGTTCAGTCCCAGTTCAGCTGGCCTTAGTGAGCTCCCATTAGCTCAGTCACACTGTCTCAGTGGGTGGACCAAACCCTCGCGGTCCTGACTTCCTTGCTCATCTTCTCCCTCCTTCTGCTCTTCAACTGGACCTTGGGAGCTCAGTCCAGTGCTCTGATGTGGGTCTCTGTCTCTATCTCCATCCATCGCTGATTCTATGGTGATATTCAAGATATTCATCAGTGTGGCTATGGGGCAAGGCCAGTTCAGGCACCCTCTCCTCTACTGCCCAAGGACCTAGCTGGGGACATACCTGTGGACACCTGGGAAGCCCTCTAGAGCCAAGCGTCTTGCCAACCATAAAATGGCTCCCTTAATTAAGAATCTTCTTCACTGCTCCCATATCCGCCCTTCCTCCATCTCAACCCTCCCACTCCCCCAAGCTCTTCCCAATTCTCCCCTTCTCCCTTCTCTTGCCCCCTCTCTCCTTCCCCCAACCCACCCCCACCCCCATGCTCCCAACTTTTGCCCGGCGATCTTGTCTGCTTCCAATTCCAGGATGATCTATATATGTTTTTCTTTGGGTTTTCTTTATTATTTAGCTTCTCTGGGATCATGAACTATAGGCTCAATGTCCTTTGTTTATGGCTAGAATCCACTAATGCGTGCGTACATACCATATTCATATTTTTTGGGTCTGGGTTATCTCACTCAGGGTAGTGTTTTCTATTTCCATCCATTTGCATGCAAAATTCAAGATGTCATTTTTTTTTTACCGCTGAGTAGTACTCTAATGTGAATATGTGACACACTTTCTTTACCCATTCTTCCATTGAGGGGCATGTAGGTTGTTGCCAGATTCTGGCTATTACAAATAATGCTGCTATTAACATAGTTGAACAAATGCTTTTGTAGTATGATTGGGCATCTCTTGGGTATTTTCCCAAGAGTGGTATTGCTGGATCTTGAGATAGGTTAACTCCCAGTTGCCTGAGAAACTGCCACACTGATTTCCAAAGTGGTTGCCCAAGTTTGCATTCCCACCAGCAATGGATAAGTGTTCTACATCCTCTCCAGCATAGATTATCATTGGTGTTTTTGATTTTAGCCATTCTGACAGGTATAAGATGGTATCTCAATGTTGTTTTGATTTGCATTTCCCTGATTTCTAATGAATTTGAACATTACCTTAAATATATTTTGGCCATTTGAACTTCTGTTGAGAATTCTCTGTTCAGTTCAGTACCCCATTTTTTAATTGGTTTATTTAGAATTTTAATGTCTAGTTTCTTGAGTTCTTTATATATTTTGGAGATCAAGCCTTTGTCTGATGCGGGGTTGGTGATGATCTTCTCCCATTCAGTAGGTTGCCTTTCTGCCTTAATAACAGTGTCCTTTGCTTTACAGAAGCTTCTCAGTTTCAGGAGGTCTCATTTATTCATTGTTGCTCTTATTGTCTGTGCTACTGGGGTTATACATAGGAAGTGGTCTCCTGTGCCCATGTGTTGCAGGCTACTTCCCACTTTCTCTTCTATCAGGTTTAGTGTGGTCAGATTTATGTTGAGGTTTTTAATACATTTGGACTTGAGTTTTGTGCATGGTGATTGATTTGGATCTATTTTCATTCTTCTACATGTTGACATCCAGTTATGCCAGCACCATTTGTTAAAGACGCTTTCTTTCTTCTATTGTATACTTTTAGCTTCTTTGTTGAAAATCAGGTGTTCATAGGTTTGTGAATTAATATCCGGGTCTTTCAATTCAATTCCATTGATCAAGATTTCTGTTTTTATGCCAATACCAAGCTGTTTTCATTATTGTAGCTCTGTAATAGAGTTTGAATTCAGGGATGGTAATGCCTCCAAAAGTACCTTTATTGTATAGGATTGTTTTGGTTATCTTGGGCTTTTTGTTTTTCCATATAAAGTTAGTTATTGTTCTCTCTAGGTCTATGAAGAATTTTAATGGGATTTTGATGGGGATTGCATTGAATCTATAGATTGCCTTTGGTAGAACTGCCATTTTTACTATATTGATCCCACCAATCCAAGAGCATGGGAGATCATTCCATTTCCTGATATCCTCTTCAATTTCTATCTTCAAAGACTTAAAGTTCTTGTCAAATAGATCTTTCACTTGCTAAGTTAATGTTACCCCCAAGATACTTTATGCTATTTGTCGCTATCATGAAAGATGATGTTTCTCTGATTTCCTTCTCTGCTTCTTTATTCTTTTTGTATAGGAGGGCTACTGATTTTTTTAAGTTGATCTTGTATCCTGGAACATTACTAAAGGTATTTATCAGCTGTAGGAGTTCTTTGGTAGAGTTTTTGGGGTCACTTATGTACACTATAATATCATCTGCACATAATGAAAGTTTGACTTCTTCCTTTCCAATTCGAATCCCCTTGGTCTCCTTATGTTGTCTAATAGCTATTGCTAGAACTTTAAGCACTATATTGAAGAGGTATGGAAAGAGTGGACAGCCTTGCCTTGTTCCTGATTTTAGTGGAATGGCTTTAAGTTTCTATCCATTTAATTTGATGTTAGCTGTTGGCTTGCATATATTGCTTTTTATTACATATTTAGATATGATCCTTGTATCCCTAATCTCTCCAAGACCTTTATCATGTTGAATTTTGTCAAATGCTTTTTCAGCATCTAATGAAATTATCATTTTTTTCTTTCAGTTTATTTATATGATGGATTACATTGATAGAGTTTTGTATGTTGAACCAGCCCTGCATCTCTGGGATGAAACCTACTTGATCATAATGGATAATTTTCGATGTGTTCTTGGATTCTGTTTGTCAGTATTTTATTGGGAATTTTTGCTTCGATGTTCATGAGTGAGACTGGTCTGTAATTCTCTTTCTTGGTTGAGTCATTGTGTGGTTTTGGTATCAGGGAAACTGTAGCTTCATAAAAAGAGTTTGGCAATGCCCCTTCTGTTTCTGTTATGTGAAGCACATTAAAGAGTATAGGTATTAGCTCTTCTTGGAAGTTCTGGTAGAATTCTGCAGTAAAATCATCTGGTCCTGGGCTTTTTTTGTTTGGGAGGTTTTTGATCACAGCTTCTATTTCCTCGCGACTTATAGGTCTATTTAAATTGTTCACCTGGTCTTGATTTAATTTTGATATATAGTACTTATCTAAAAAAATGTCCATTTCTTTTACATTTTCCAATTTTGTGCAATACAGGCTTTTATAGTAAGACCTAATGATTTTCTGAATTTCCTCAGTGTCTGTTGTTATGTCCCCCTTTTCATTTCTGATCTTGTTAATTTGCGTGTTCTCTCCCTGCATTTTGATTTGTTTGGATAGGGGTGTGTCAATCTTGTTGATTTTCTCAAAGAACCAGCTCTTTGTTTCATTGATTCTTTGGATTGTTTGCTGTGTTTCTATTTTGTTGAGTTCAGCCCTCAGTTTAATAATTTCCAGTCTTCTTCTCCTCCTGGGTGAGTCTGCTTCTTTTTTTCTAGAGCTTTTATGTGTGCTGTTAAATCTCTAATGTGAGCTTTCTCCATTTTCTTTATGTGGGCACTTAGTGCTCTGAACTTTCCTCTTAGCACTGCTTTCACAGTGTCCCATAGCTTTGGGTATGTTGAGTCTTTATTTTCATTGAATTCAAGGAAGACTTTAATTTCTTTCTTTATTTCTTCCTTGACCCAGGGGTGGTTCACTAGTTGACTGTTCAGTTTCCATGAGTTTGTAGGCTTTCTCGGGGTAGAATTATTGTTGAATTATAACTTTATTCCATGGTGATCTGATAATACACAGATGGTTACTACAAGTTTTTGGTATCTGTGGATATTTGCTTTGTTACCGAGGTTGTGATCAATTTTCGAGAAGGTTCCATGAGATGCTGAGAAGAAGGTATATTCTATTCTATTTGTGTGGAATGTTCTCTAGATGTCTGTTAAGTCCATTTGATTCATTTCATCTGTTAGTTCCCTTATTTCTCTGTTAAGTTTCTGTCTGGTTGACCTGTCCATTGGTGAGAGAGGAGTGTTGAAATCTCCTAGTATTAGTGTGTGGGGTTTGATGTGTCCTATGAGTTCTAGTAATTTTTCTTTTACATGTGTAGTAGCTTTTATATTAGGGGTGTAGATTTTCAGAATTGAGACTTCATCCTGATGAACTGTTCCTGTTATGAGTATAAAGTGTCCTTCTCCATATCTTCTGATTGATTTTAGTTTGAAATCAATTTTGTTAGATATTAGTATAGCAACACAAGCTTGTTTTTTAGGTTCATTTGATTGGAAAACCTTTTTCCAACCCTTTACTCTGAGGTAATGTATGTCTTTGAGGTTGAGGTGTGTTTCTTGTAAACAGCAGACTGTTGGGTCCTCTTTTTGTGTCCATTCTCTTAACCTGTGCCTTTTTATTGGTGAATTGATTCCTTGATATTAATGACCAGTGGTTGTTAACTCTGGTTATTTTTCTTTGGTGGTAGTGTTTGTGTGTTTCCCTTCTTTGAGTTGTGCTGGTGGAGGGTTGTCAGATCTCTGCATTATTATGGGTATTGTTGGCTTCCTTGGGTTGTGGTTTTCCTTCTAGTAGTTTCTGTAAGGCTGGGTTTGTGGCTATGTATTGTTTAAATCTGTTTTTGTCCTGGAATATTTTGTTTTCTCCATCGATGGTGAAAGAAAGCTTTGCTGGGTATAGTAGTCTGGGCTTGCATCCATGGTCTCTTAGTGTCTGCAGCACATCTATACAAGACCTTATGGCTTTCATGGTTTCCATAGAAAAGTCAGGTGTAATTCTGATACAATAACCTTTATATGTTATTTTACCTTTATCCTTTGAAGCTGTTAATGTTCTTTCTTTATTTTGTATGTTTGTGTTTTGATTATTATATGGCAAGGCGATTTTTTTTTGATCCAGTCTATTTGGTGGTCTGTATGCTTCTTGTACCTTCATAGGAATATCCTTCTTTAGGTTGGGAAAGTTTTCTTCTATAATATTTTTGACTAATTTTCTGGGCCTTTGAGCTGTAATTCTTCTCCTTCTTCTATCCCTATTATTCTTAGGTTTGCTCTTTTCATGGTGTCCCAGATTTCCTGGATGTTTTGTGTTAAGAATTTGTTGGATTTGCTGTTTTCTTTGATCAATGAGTTTATTTCCTCTCTAGTATCTTCAGCGCCTGAGATTTCTTTCTTCTATCTCTTTTATTCTGTTGGTTATACTTGTCTCTGTAGTTCCTGTTAGTTTATCCAGATTTTCTGTATCCAGCCATCCCTTGGTTTGTGTTTTCTTTATTGCCTCCATTGTGGTCTTCAAGTCTTGAACTGTTTCCTTTACCCATTTGATTGCTTTTTCTTGGTTTTCTTGGATATCTTTGAGGGATTTATTAATATCTTCTAACTTTCTTTTGTCTTCTCTTCCATTTCTTTAAGAGAGTTTTTCACATCCTGTTTAAGGGCCTCTATCATTTTCATACTATTACATTTAAAGTTGATTTCTTCTACTTCTTCTGGATTAGGGTGTTCAAGTCTTCCTGTTGTGTGTTCAGTGGATTCTGGTGTTGTCGTGTTGCTTTTCAGGTTGTTGGAGGATTCTTGCAGTGTCACCTGCCCATTTCTTCCTTCAAATGTGGCCAGGAGAGTCTTTGCTGTGACTGACTGTGTACTTGGGGGATTTTCTTGGTTTTCCCTCTCTTAGGACCCCTCAGCACTGGAGCTGGCTCTCAGATCCCCTCCAACCTGAAGCAGGCTGTGCCGGTGGATCTAAGAACCCTGTAGATGGAAAGGAGTGCTTGGGGCAAGATGGGTTGGGGTAATTAGATAACTAGAGAAATCTAGTATCCAGGGAAACACCCCTCTGAATGGCCAGAATCATTTAGGGAAATGGAGGGGGCCTGTACTCCATTCCTGGCTGGGCCAACCGGGTGGGCACACACTTACCCCTCTGGATGGATGTCCTCAGTACAGGAGCAGGGACTTTTGCTGGGCCAAGGACCTCACAGACAACAGGGCCAGATTTATTTTATTTTTTGAGTTATACTATACATTTGCTACTGGCTACAGTAGAGCAGACTGGCCTTGGACTTGTGGCAGTGCCTACCAGTGTCCTGGGAATTCTGGGATTCCTAGCCTTCTTCCATTTTCTTTTACCTGTGTCTGAGGGTTAAAAAATTTTTATTTTTTATTTTTATTACTCATTGTTAGAGCATAGGCACTGACATAATGATAATAATATCATATTAATAACCATTTTATTGAGTAACTACTGAATTAGACACTCATGTATACTATTTGTAAACTCCTGAGAAGCTCTCAGATAGATAGTCTTACTGTCATTTTACATATGAAAAAGCTGGGGTTCTGAGAAATTAAATTAACCAAGGCTGCATAGGAGATACAGAAATTTTTTTCTGTTTTAAAATATTTTATTATTTATTTTTTTAAAAAATACCAATCTAAATTTCCACTACTTCCCCTCTTCCCATTCCCTCCACACATCGTCCCACCCTACCCCCTCCAATCCTAGGAGAGGGTAAGGCACTTTGCTATTTGGAAAGTCCAAGGCCCTTCCTACTATATCTAGGTTGAGCAAGGTATATGTCCAAAGAGAATAGGATCCCAAAAAGCAAGTACATGGAATAGAGATAAATCCCAGTGCCACTGCCAATGGCCCCTTATTCTGCCCCAGCCATACAACTGTCAGCCACATTCAGAGGAACTAGTTTGGTTCTATGCTTGTTTCTTCCCAGTCCAGCTGGTGTTGGTGAGCTCACATTAGCTCAGGTAAACTGTTTCAGGGGATGAACCTTTATGACCTTGACCTCTTTGCTCATATTCTCATTCCTTCTACTCTTCAACTGGACCTTGGGAGCTCAGTCCAGTGCTCTGATGTGGGTCTCTGCCTCTGTTTCCATATGTTGTGGGTTGAAGTTTCTATAGTGGTATTTAAGATATTCATCACTCTGACTACAGGGCAAGGCCAGTTTGGGCACCCTCTCCACTATTGCTTAGGGTCTTAGCTGGGGTCATTCCTGGTAATTTTTCTAGAGCCAGGTTTCTTGCTAATCCAATAATGGTTCCCTCAATCAAGATATCTCTTTCCATAGATGCATACCTATCACCATGCACAAAACTCAAGTCCAAATGGATCAAAGACTTCAACATAAAGCCAGCTACACTGAACCTCATAGAAGCAAAAGTGGGAAGTACACTTGAGCACATTGGCACAGGAGACTACTGCCTAAATATAACCCCAGCAGCACAGACACTGAGAGAAGCAATTAATAAATGGGACCTCCTGAAACTGAAAAGCTTCTGTAAAGCAAAGACATGGTCAACAAGACAAAATGACAGCCTACAGAGTGGGAAAAGATCCTTACTAACACCAAATCAGACAGAGGTCTGATTGCCAAAACATACAAATAACTAAAGAAATTGGTCATCAAAAGAACAAATAATCGAATATAAAAATGGAATACAGACCAAAACAGAGAACTCAACAGAAGAATCTAAAATGGCTAAAAGCCACTTAAGGAAATGTGTTCAACATCCTTAGTCATCACAGAAATGCAAATCAAAACAACTCTGAGTTTCCATCTTACACCTGTAAGAATGGCCAAGATCAAAAACACTGAGGAAAATTTATGCTGGAGAGATTGTGGGGTAAAGGGAAGATTTCTGTATTGCTGGTGGGAATGCAAGCTGGTACAGCCCCTTTGGATGTCAGTGTGGCAATTACTCAGAAAATTAGGAAACCACCTTCTTCAAGGCCCAGTAATATACACTTTTGGGTATATATCCAAGGGATGCTCAATTGTGCCACAAGGATGTGTGCTCAACTATGTTCATAGCAGCATTGTTTGTCATAGCCAGAACCTGGAAAAAAAAAACGTAAATGCCCATTTACTGAATAATAGATAAGGAAAATGTGGTACATTTACACAATGGAATACTACGCCACAGAAAAAAAATAACGACATCTTGAATTTTGCAGGCAAATGGATGGAGATAAAAAACATCATTTTGAGTCAGGTAAGACAGATACAGAAAGACAATTATCACATGTACTCACTCATAAGTGGTTTTTAAACATAAAGCAAAGAAAACCAGCCTACAAATCATAATCCCAGAGAACCTAGACAACAATGAGGACCCTAAGAGAGACATACATAGATCTAATCTACATGGCTAGTAGAAAAAGACAAGACCTCCTGAGTAAATTGGGAGCATGGGGACCTTTGGAGAGAGTTAAAGGGGAAGGGAGAGTGGGAAGGGGAGCAGAGAAATATCTAGAGCTCAATAAAAATCAACAAAAAATCTTAGATGTAAGGGACCAAAAAAATATCTTTTTCCTTGCTCTCATATCTGTCCTTCCTCCATCTCGACTATCCCATTCTCTCAAGTTCTCCTACCCTTCTCCCCTCCTTTCCACCTTCTCCCCTACCTTCTATCCCCTGCCCCCATGCTCCCAATTTTGTCAGGAGATCTTGTCAGTTTCCAATTTCCAGGTGGGTCTATATGTGTTTTTTCTTTGGGTTCTCCTTATTACTGAGCTTCTTTAGGATCATGAACTATAGGCTCAATGTCCTTTGTTTATAACTAGTTTCCAATTATGAGTGAGTACATACCATATTCATTTTATGGGTCTGGGTTACACTTAGGATAGTGTTTTCTAATTCCAACAAAGAGCTAGTTCTTTGAGAAAATCAACAAGATGACAAACCCTTATCCAAACTAATCAAAAGGCAGAGAGAGAACATCCAAATTAACAAAATCAGAAATGAAAAGGGGGACATAACAACAGACACTGAGGAATTTCAGAGAATCATTAGGTCTTACTATAAAAACCTGTATTTCACAACATTGGAAGATGTAAAAGAAATAGACAATTTTGTAGATAAATATCATATACCAAAATTAAAACAAGACCAGGTGAGCAAATTAAATAGACCTATAAGCTGTGAGGAAATAGAAGCTGTCATCAAAAACAACCAAAAAAAATCCCATGGCTGGATGGTTTTAGTGCAGAATTCTACCAGAACTTCCAAGAGGAGCTAATACCTATACTCCTCAAAGTGTTCCACATAATAGAAACAGAAGGGGCATTGCCAAACTCTTTTTATGAGGCTACAGTTACCCTGATACCAAAACCACACAAAAACGCAACCAAGAAAGAGAATTACAGACCAATCTCACTCATGAACATCAATGCAAAAATTCTCAATAAAATACTGGCAAACCGAATTCAAGAACATATCAAAAAATCATTCATCGTGATCAAGTAGGCTTCATCTCAGTGATATGGGGCTTGTTCAACATACGAAAATCTATCAATGTAATCCATCATATAAATAAACTGAAAGAAAAAACCATATGATCATTTCATTAGATGCTGAAAAAGCATTTGACAAAATTCAACACCCCTTCATGATAAAGGTTTGGAGAGATTAGGGATACAAGGATCATATCTAAATATAATAAAAGCAATATACAGAAAGCCGACAACTAACATCAAATTAAATGGAGAGAAACTCAAAGCGATTCCACTAAAATTAGTAACAAGACAAGGCTGTCCACTCTCTCTATATGTCTTCAACATACTTCTTGATGTTTTAGCAATAACAATAAGACTACAAAAGGACATCAAGGGGATTCAAATTGGAAAGGAAGAAAGCAAACTTTCGGTATTTGAAGAAATTTTATACAGGTGTCTGTTATCAAAATTGATGCTGCAACTATGCATGAATTGAAGAGTATGAAATTGTGAGTCACCAGGTGGTGGCGGCTCATGCCTTTGATCCCAGCATTCAGGAGGCAGAGGCAGGCAGATCTCTGCATGTTCGAGGCCAGCCTGGTCTACAAGAGCTAGTTTCAGGACAGGCACCAAAAACTACAGAGAAACCCTGTCTCGAAAAATAAAAAAAAAAAAAAAAAAAAAAAAAGAAATTGTGAGTCATCACATCCCAGCTGAACTGACTAAATGAATCGGCAAAAATCTTTCTGAAACTCTGCTTTCTTATTTCAAGAGAGCCAGTGTCTTCTCATTCTTAGGCTTTGGATTCTATCACTCTTTTCTGAGCATTTTCTTTCATTTACTTAGAGTGTTTGTTAATGTATTGCCATGTACCTCTTTATTTATAGACTTTGGTTTCATATCTTGGTTTTATTATTTTTATCCTATTATATAAATTTGAGATCAAGGATACCAGAATATGTAGGTGTCTTGTTCATTGTTTTTCTTGATTTGTGATCCAGGTTCATAAAACATTTTTTAATAACTATCCATCAGTTAAATCAGATAATAAGATGAGAGATCACTAATGCATTCTCAGACAAAAAGTTGACCTTGTGGTATGAATATGGGTGAGCCAGGTCTGAGGAGCTGAGAGCAGGAGAACTGGCCTGGCTCCTTGCTGTAGGCTGCCCTGAGTGCAGTAGTTGAGGAAATGCTGGGGTAGTGACCATGAGGGGAAGCTGGCGGGCTACCAATCCAGCTACCACCCAGGCCCAGAACCAGGGCTATGAGTTGGCCCAACCCAACACCCATGAATCTATGAACTGTTGGAACGTGTGAAAAGGAGGAACCTACAGATACAAACTAGCAAAATCTCCATGACACAGGGCACGAGCAGGATATCCAAGTGGAGACCCTGTAAGATACCATTATCTATGGTGTCCCAGAAACCAGAGGCCTCAAGCCATATGAATGATTCATGGCAATGAACACTTGCAAGTAAAGATGAGTAGACTAAAAAGGTAAACTATATGATTCAATGGGACATGATTCTTTTTCTTTTTTTGTTTGTTTGTTTTTGTTTTGTTTAGCTAGTTCGGTTGGTTTTTGAGTTTCCTCTTAACTTTTGTTATGTTTTAGAGGGGAAGTTTCAGGAAAAGAGCGCACACAGGAGGGGACAGAGAGGTAAGTGGGACAAGAATGCATGATGTGAAATCCAGAATCAATGAAAATTAAAAAAAATATATATCCGTGGAATTCCTTATAGTTAATTTCCAAAACTAAAAATCTCTACAGGAAACATAAGCTAACAGAAGGAAGATACTCCCAGGAAACTTAACATTTGAGTTTCATTCATCAGTCCTCCTGCCACTCCTATCTCTTCTGTTAGCTTTCCCTTACTGCTCCTTTCTGGGTTCCTTGGCCTCCCATCTCAATTATGTCTACTCATAGACTCTAAGCCCCTGTCCAAGAATCATTCCATTCACATTAACAATTCTAGCATGGTTACTCAAAAATGCTTGCTTTGCGTCTTGATGAAATTTGTTACTACAGCTCCAGTGAAAACAGATAACCCAGTTTCCTTTCCTCACTTATGGTTTCAAATTACAGAGAAAAGTGATATGATTGGCCAGAGGTCCAGAAACTCTCTTAACCTGGTGTAACTAACAAGGTAGAGAAGATATTTTCTTACCATGATCTATAACTGGCTGGGTTTGAATGTCAGGCTTATTACAGATTTCAAAATAATATCTAAAATTTAAGTTTTATATTCAAATTATAAGAATGGACAAGTTTTTATGCATAGGTAGTAAGAGAGTAATTCTTGGCAATATACTTAAAAGGAATTCAGGGTCTACATCTATTCTTGACCCAGAAGTAGAAGTCCTTTTGTCAACTAGCTCAGAAGCTTAGAATCCAGCTGTCTCCATTTATGGGGCCTTCAGCCTAGAGAAGGTCTCTTGCCTCCTGCTGCTGAGGAAATTGCATTATTGGATTTTTAAATAAACCATTGTCCAGAATATCTAAGAACCTTTCTTACAGACCTTGACAGATTTATTTTTTTAATTAAAAATCCTAGCCTGGGGCAAACTGAAAATGCCTTCACATTTGCAATCAGCACTTGTGTTTCATATTTGAAACGCAAGTTAACTGCTGGAGCTTGGAGTGACCTGATCTTGGGACTTCATTCAGTATGTTTTTGACTTCATTGAAGTTTGATGCTTTTGATGGTGTTACCTTCCATCTTTTTAAGGTGACTGGTTACCCCAATATGTGAAAGTCAGATTGTTACTTTGTCTTTCACACTGAATGAGTGAAATTAGCCAATTAACACATCTTATGAAAGTGAGAAAACACAAACCATATAGAAAGTCCATAGATGAATAAGGCCTTCTTGTCAGCCAATTCAAATGATAGGACAACATGAGTCCATATAGTACATGTGCTCTCATCAGTATTGACCAACGACACTACAAAATGTCAACAGCAGCACAACATCATGAGAATACTTATGAATGAGGAGCTACGTTTGTACTCTGAAGCACAGGAATGGTTATAAGAAGACTATGAGTTAATACTAAAATAATAAGCACACACAGTAAAATTATGCTAGGATTTTTCACAAAAGTATTGAAATTTCATACACATACTTCACAAACTATCAATCAGTAGTATCTTGGGTGCTGGAACTAACAATGATTATCTTCCATTGTAAATAGATAAATAAATTTTAATTCATATATTCACTTCCTTTACTTATTTATCAATACTTTCCTGGTTTTCCAAAGATTAACACAGAATTATGCGAACTATTATTTGTTGTTTATTTCACCAACCTAAATTCAAATTTTACATATAAGCTTAAGGCAAAATGATAAAAGCAAGATAAAACACTTTAGAAGTTTCTCTCTACCACATATATCTCTATCTTCATCATTGTACATTTGTAGTGAGAAGGCCATTTGAGCAGTCGCTAACTAATAAGCGGCCTCCTTGCAACATACATGCTTGAGATTTAGACTCCTAGTGGATAAAAAAGATTATTGGAGTTATTAACCATAAAAAGATACTCACGTTCTCTCATTTGGTTCCATATCCAGTACTTCTACTTCGCATTAACTCTTATTTGAAACACTACAACTCAATACAAACCAGTGTAACCTGCTCAGTTCGAGAACTCAGGCTTAAATGTGAGCACAAAGAGATGAATTGAACATGGTTCTGAGGTCAAGAGCGTCATGCAAAAGAGCAGTGACTATGGGAGAAATTTTGAAAGAGTTACCAAAGAGTTACTTCTTGGTAAATTGCTATGCCTGCTTAAAAGTTGTTGTTTTCCACAAAATTTCTTTGCAACTTTCAAACAACAGATAATTCTTATTCTTTATAAACTGCTCTGGGAGTAAATATGACATGGAACAACTAATAAATTCATGATGACAGAAATGCAAGATAAACTTAAAGAGTATTCATAAGTCTGAGGACAAATTAATATTAAAAGTTGTAGTTTTATCATGGTTTAGTATCAAACTAGGCATTGCTGTGTATAAACGATGCAGACCTCTTGATAAGCATCAACCAATAAATTGACTGATAGAAACCATAAAGATGTTTCTGAAAAGTTGGCTGTAAAGTCAAAGAGAAGTTAGTCTTTCTGAGAGGACAGAAGTCCATGTCCATCCCCCAGCAGTTCACCAGCAGAGGAATTTTTCTAGTTACAGGAAGACAGGCACTTTTGTTCCTAGTGGTGCCCTTGCTCCAGTTCCCAGGCGAGCAGGCTCTACAGTGCTCCGGTTTTCACGGCACTATTCTGCTGTGTCATTTCACCTGATAGACGTTCCACCCCTTCAACAAGACTTGCTCACCTTTCCCATGCTGCATTCATAGGCTTTTGTTCTTTGAAAGTTATGCTCAAAGAACAATGGTCCAAAATAAGCAGACAAAGTAATCATTATTTGCAAAAGATATACTTTAATGCCTAGAACCTGCAAAAGAATAACCCATACATCTTTTAAGTGAATAACAAAGCTGAACAAAGAGACCAGTTACAGGATAAATACAGAAAAAGAAGCTCGCTGTGAAATGTGATTCTGAAATGTCTTATTCAAAACAGCAATATAATAATATAACACAGCTATTAATAGCTTTAACAAAATATATGAAAAACGCTGATGAAGGTGACAAAACTGACAATAAAGTATAATAATGCTTAACAAAATAGAAAGATAAAAAGAGTTATCATGAAGAAGGTACATTAATGTACAGACACCAGCCTCCCCTAAATTAGATTGAAGGCTTATCATTTTTTTCCAATCAAACAAGATAGAATTGGTAGAACCTTAACAAGATAACTCAAAAATCCATCCAAAATAATAGTAAAAGTACTGTCATATTTTAAAAGTAAGAATGGTTCAAAATGGTTGCTCTCATATTCCATGGTAAAGACAATGAATATTGTCTGCTTCTGTGAAAGCACATCAATAGACAAATGTACATATTATTTTTCCTTGGAAATTTAATAATCACTCCAATAGGATATCAATTATGAGGATAAAGTGTCATTTTCAACACAAGCTCTCAGATTATTTGTCAAATCTTTATAAGTTTTGGTGGGTGAGAAAGTCAGGCTCACTAAAGAATTAAACGTAAATTTCAAAAGCAAAAGAACGTGATAGTGACAACTGATCAAGTGGAGGTATAAAGGGGGAGCAGTTCCTTTGAGTTTAGACAACGAAACCACACATACAAGAAAATGTAGATATTATTGTAAAGAAGTAAAAAGCACATTTACTTCGACATCAAATAAAACATTGAAACACTAAAAGAGACTGCAAATTTTTCTAGTTAATGTATGAAACAGTATAACGACAATGCTTAAAGCATAAAAGATCTTCGTGTGAAACATTTGGTCTCTAATTTATAGCTAGCTGTAAAATGTCATGAGGAGGCAATTCAGAAAAGAGAAAATATAAATGCTAAATAAACATATGTTTTAGAGTAGCAACCTCACTAGCAATTAAACAAATGCAAATTAAAGCAAAGAGCTATTATCCTCACCTCTCAAATTAGCAAAACAGGAGGGGAAAACATTCCACTCTAAACAGCGATCTGTGAGATCAGCATTCTAGTATGCTGCTGGATATAAATTTCTACATCTTTTGAATAAGAAGTTCAACAATCCCATCTAGAGACAAAAACTTTAAAATATTTAAAAACCAGTATTCATATTTTTAAGATATGAAGAAAATAAACTGTGGTACAGATGAAAACATACAAAGGCATACATTGCAGAAATCTGTGGTTTTTAAGTGTATGTGTATTATGAACAGCTTATTTGTCTAAATTTTCAACTCTGTGTGTGTGTGTGTGTGTGTGTGTGTGTAGTGTAGGCACTTCCATGTGAGTGCTCATACCCACAAATGCCAGAGGTTTTCAATCACTCTGGACCTGGACTTACAGGAGGTTGTGGTTTGACCAACACATGTTCTGAGATCAGAAGTCAGGCCCTCCGCAACAGCAGCATTCATTCTTAGCTGCTTAGGCCTTGACCCCAGACCCTTAACAGCATATTTAGAAAAATACTATAAGAAATGAACAGATTTCAGGCCTGGTGAGATGAATCAGCAGTTGAAACATTGCACTGACTCAAAATCACTCTCTAGCACAAACATGACAGGTTACAATCATCTGCATGTACTGATCTGGGGATCTTATTTTTTCTTCTGCCTTCACAGTTACCTGAAAATATATGGTGTACATACTCATACTCTCATACATATGTGTATTGTTTATTTATGTATATACATATAAATTAAAATAAAATAAATGAATTTTTAAAAATTTATTAAAATAATAGTATCTGCACAGGATGGGAACTGATGACATTATTATAAATGAGACTTAGGAAGGAAGCTTTAAATATTTAATGTCTTTATTGAGTCCCAATTTTTATAACATGAAACTCATGTATTATAGCATAAAGTTTAGTGAATTTGGGTAACTCTCTGAAGTTCTTGAACCACCAACACAATGAAGCTTATGCACCTTGCAGTTAATCCCATTTTGACTTTGAACACTAGAAGCCCATTAACTACGTTCATTTCTATATTAATATGTCTTTTATGGACATTTTATATAAATTAAAGTATGCCAAGTGAAATCTTCAAAGATTTTTAATCTAACATTATTTCCATCAATATTTTATCTCAAAAGTTCACAACAACCATCCATTTACATTACCATCTCTACTACATTAACTCTGGAATCTGCTCAAAAACTGAAGCATTATTGGTGATTTCTTGAAGGTTATTTTCTTGCTCATGTATTTTTAATATTTTTAAATTCATGTATGTATGCATGTATGCACACATACATAGGGAGTGAGGGAAAGACATAGACGAAAAGAGGAAGAGCTAGAAAAGAAGTGGGAACAATCATTGCACTAAAATGAAATAAATGCTTTGATCAAGGTTTTAAGAAGTGGGGATCTATTAGTCACTGTTCTATTGCTGTGAAGGGACACCTTAGCAAAGCAACTCTTATGAGAGAAAGGTTTTAACTAGGGGATTGCTTACAGTTCTGGAGAGTTAGTTCATTATTATCATGGAGGGGAGCATGGCAGCACATGAACAGGCATGGGACATCATCCTGCTAAAGTAACGGAGAGCTTTACATTCCAATCTTCAGGAAGGGAGGGAGAGAGAGAGAGACAGACAGACAGACAGACAGACAGACAGAGACAGAGACCGAGAGAGACAAAGACACACACACACACACACAGAGAGAGAGAGAGAGAGACAGACAGAGAGAGAGACAGAGACAGAGACCGAGAGAGACAGACACACACACACACACACACACACACAGAGAGAGAGAGAGAGAGAGAGAGAGAGGGTGAACCCTTTGAAACCTCTAAGTCCACCCACAGTGACATACCTCTTTCACCAACGCCATACCTCTTAATCCTTCCTAAATAGTCTCATTACCTGGGGATCAAGTATTTAAACATATGAACCTATGGGGAACCATTCTCATTCAAATCATCAAAGAGGATGAAAGATCTCTTTTGACATAAAAGTTGAAAGGAAGAGAGCTGAAAATCATCTCTGATCTCCACATGTGTACCACACACCTGCACAGACACACACACACACACACACACACACACACACACACACACAACACACTCACATACACACAATAAATAATGTGATAATAATAGTAAGGGTGGTAATTTTCTAAAAAAGGCAATAATCAGACTCAGGGAAAATAGCATTAAACTTCCCATTGCACATTGTTTTCACAGTCTTCCAACTACAAACCCACATAATTGTACAACTATGATATTCTTGGCAGTTTTCTGATCTGATGATTATCAATTTCTGCTGTGATTCCCAGCCATTTCAATACAGATAGAACCTGCAGGGTTCAAGTAAACTTGAACTTAAACTGTGAGACTGGTTCTCAGCAGGACCCTTACCTTTAGGGTGACATTGCCGGCATGATTTTGCTTTTGTCCTTATGAAGTCTTCTCATTTATGACAAAGCAATTTTATGTAGAAGTTAATTGTGCACCCCCAGCATCCTGGCTAGACACTAACGTAATTCACTAGGAGCCAAATGATAAGCCTCTTCATCATGTGAAGCATTGTGGTGGATTCATACAGGATACAGAAATGGACAGATAACACACTCCTGTTTCAGTACATCTATGATCTCAGCTATTGGTTCTCAAACTTGAATGCCCATGTCATCCCCAGGGGACCTTTTAAAGTACTGAGACTCATAGTACACCTAGTGAGATACTAATTTAATTGATCTAGGGTATGGTTTGAGCATCATGAGTTTTAAAGCTCTCTTGGTGATTCTAATGGGCAGTCATGTTTGGAAACTACTATCTAAAAGGAGCAAAAGATGAAATGTTTAATCATAAAAGAACCCTGATGATATCATTTTACTGGGTCATATCCTTAATAGCTTCCCCATTGTCTGTATGAGTAAATTCAAGCTATTATTTGGCATTCAAGGCTTTATAAAATCTAATCCTTATTGAACTTTATTCACTAGACTCCTCCAACAGAAGGCCTAGGGCTCGAGTTCCTCTAACTCCATTCTGGTAACAAATTGTGCGTGTGTGTGTATATATATATTTAACCAGTTCTATTTTCTTGTCATTCTCTACCTGAAATACGTTCTGAAAGAACCTGAGAATCTTATATCTCTCAATAGGAAAAAATATTGATATTAATCTACTGGCAATGTCTACCATGGTTAGGACATTTCAGGAAATGGTAGTTTGTGTATTAAGTATTTGACAAATTGGCATTAATCCTCAGCTCCTTCTATTTACACATTCTTCAGAAAGCCCTATAAAGCACAACATGGGAATTTCTCCTTAGTGAAGCCCTCTTGTCTTTCTTATTCTTCATATCTTGCCTCATAAAATCCAGTCCATCCTCCAAATCTCCATGTGCACTCTACTACCACCTCCCCCGCCATAGAATCAGTATTTGCTTTTGTGTGCATGTCAGAGTGTTCAAAACTATAGTATTTAAACTTTCATTCACATGAGATTCAGCTGGAAGTTTTATCAAGTCACACTTCTAAGTCAGTAATACTGAAGCCTGGAGAATTGCGTATCTACTAATTACCCAGAGAACGTTAACACATTTCAATAACCATAGTGATTTTATAGTACCCTAGAAGTCTAGTACTCTTTATGGATTCCTTTGAGCAATAGCCCAAACATAGTAAATGCTTACTTTTTCATAGAATTAAAGCCTAGCAATTCAAGACAGATATGATAAGTGAGAAATAATATGTTCAGACACAGGATGGAAAAAGTCATGCTGGTTTGGGATGATAAAAATATATCTTAGATGACAGATTATATTTCAAACAGAAGAGATATAAGGATGATTCCTGGCTCAGAGTCTTGAGATGGGATCAAAGAGAAGAGAAAGAAGAGTTTTAGAAATATGCTGGGCAGGTAACCTGAAGGCACACCGCTATTGCAGCTATCTGTCTCAGGCAAGCAGGCCCTGAATGTACTGTGGATTGACGGGGAAAACAGCTTGAAAATGTAATGCAGCGTGGATGGAATGAAATAAAAATACAAAGAGGAGCAGGAGCAAGGGAAGGAGAGTTCACAAGGGTTTTAGTGGGTGTCTTTGAAAATGTCTCCATCTTGGCTTTACTGAAGGGTACCCGAAGACTTATGGAGTAGGTGGGAGAACTGCTATAAGATGAATGAAATGCCTGTCTTAGTAAATTTGCCCCCCCCACCATCCAACTGGGTTTTCAAAGCCATTTCAGCAATTGTTTGGAGCTGTCAAATGTCTCTGGTAGATCGATAGGTTACTATGGAATTTGCCCAGACTCTTAGCCAATCAAAATGTAAATTCCAGGTAAATCTAATACACAAACCAACTTGTCTTCCTCAAGCCATTTTGAAAGTCATGAAAAGTAATTTTACTTTTCCTCACAACTTTTCTATTAGAGATACAGTTCAGCCAGGGTTAAGAATTTATTTGGCATCAAAACTCATTGCAGGACTGGTAGGGGTGACAAGGTTGAGGTGTGTTATGAGTTTCTGGTGTTATCATCCATGTGCAACAAAGGGAGCTAAAAAGTTGGCATTCTTGGGCACCATTTTACAGGAAGGGCTAACATTGAGCATAGAGTCCTATGCTGTCTATGAGTACATGCTATATTTGCAAGCTGGATATGTGATTATAAAGCCACAATCCCCACATTCAAGTCCTTCATTAGCTGTCAGTTTTTCTAGAGCACACACTGCATGTTTTTGTGATTCTCTGAATGCACACATGATTCTGTGTGTGCATGTTGCAGCTTATCTTTTCCAGCAATATACATAAATCTTAATAATAAAAGGAAAGATTTACAGCCTAGCCAGATGGCTCCAGGCATCAGAGGAAAACACAGTTTGGAAACATGCCCTAATTTTTCATAGTAAAAAAAAAATCCATAAGGGGAAATGCATGTAGAAAGAAGTAAAAAAAGCTTTGAACTCAGGAATGTCTAAGTTGGACTTCTTTGTTGAGTCATTTATCCCATGGTCATTATACTGCAAGGACCTTACTCCTACCTCATATTACTTAAGAAAACACTTTGCCATCCATGATGCCATTTAATCACTTTAACTATGTATTGGTGATGACAGACAGACCCAGACAGTGAAATATTTGCCAGAACCAGGTAATAAAGGTAAAAGGACATTTGCATCCAGGTAAGCAGTCACCATTGTGCTGCCAGATATTCTTTCTGATTGCTTCCTTGTACACTATTATTTCCATGGATTTTTGTACTGGGCCTCCTCTATTAGGTCTTCCAAAGTAACTTTTTCAAAACTTATAAGTAAAAAAATACATGTACTTGGCAGCTGAAAACAAAAATTTGACTTATTTTGCAGCAATACTTCCTGAACTCTGGCCCTTATTTCTCTTTTCACCATCTCTTCCTCTATGTTCCTGTAGCCTTGCAGGTGACATAATAGAGAAATCTCAGTTAAGGATGAGTTCCCTAAAGTCACTTTTTCTCTGAACTTTAACCTCTGTGAATATCTGTAGTAATTGCCATTTACAGAACATACACATGCATGTGTGTGCATGAACACACACACACACACATATGAGAGAGAGACAGAGTCTTTCATATTTAGAAGGCAGTTTGATACCATATCCCTTAAACAAAGCATTAAGGCCTGTGATCTCTCAGTCATGACTTCTTGTCCATGTTCACAATACCAGACATGAAGTTCCTCTTGTTAAACAGGTCTTGAATTCAATTAGAAAACTCTTGGATACCCTATAATATTCATACCACTACTATAACAGAAGACAAATCTTACAAGGCCTGTCTTTATTGCAGCTTACAAGTTTCATAGCTGGAGAAGACTATTGATTGACATATAACTGATCACAACTTATGAGTGTTAAGATATTGATATCACTAAAGAGCTAGTCTTCTGCCAATGGGTTCTCTAATCTTATAAGCGTCTAATGAGCTCAGCCAGTAAGTAGCAGGATCTCTCCCTTCTATGCTCTTAATTTCTTGAGTCTATACTGGTACCACAGCTAAGACTGTTAAGCTGTTACAATACCTATTGCTTTATTAGAATGTTAGCTACAATTCATATCCCTGTGCCATGACACCTGAGATGATAACAGTTTCTTTTTGTCAATATCTACAGCACACATTATTTTCTATTGTCTTTCTACCTACCTCTTCATTTCTAGATATTTGGCAAACAAATTTTAACTTCTCTGTAATGTGTAGCATTTGGTGCTTGCCAGAACCCTCACTCATTGAGGAATAAATAAATAATCTTCCACATACAAGTATCATCCTGACACCAGAGGTGGCTGACAGTGAAATGACATTCATAGTGACAGAAAAACAAAGTTAGGATTCACCAAAAGGTTTTTATTTTTCCCTGTCCAAAATAGAAGGCCAGGACACTCAGGGCACTAGGTAACAATATGCTAACTTTACTGTATGAAAGGGGCCTCGCCTGGAAAACAGAAGAAAGCATTTCTTCTGATACAAAGTGGCTCAATTAGCAAAGGGGGAATGGACTATTTCTTTTAGGTGTGTTGGATGAAAGACTCAGGAACAATTGTGTAGCTTCACTCCTGTTCAACTCTGCATTTGTCTATGTGATGCAGAATCAGCCCCAGCTGCCTTACTGGGCACTTATGTTCTTCCTATCTTTCCAGGATCACTCTTTTTTTCTTTTATTTTTTATTCTTTCTTTTTATTTTTCCATTCAAAACTTTCCACTTTCTTCCCTCCTCCCATTTCCCTCCTGCTCCCCCACTCACCCTCCTCCCTCCCCCTCCAGCCTTAAGAGAAGACCTAGCACCCTGCCCTGTGGGAACTCCAAAGCCCTCCCCCCTCCATCCAGGCCTAGGAAGGTGTGCATCCAAATAGACTAGGGTCCCAAAAAGCCGGTACATGCATTAGAAACAAGTCAATGGCTTCTCATTCAGCCCCCATTGTCAGCCACATTCAGAGAGTCCGGTTTGATCACATGGTGATCACATGCTCGTTCAGTCCCAGTCCAGCTGGCTTTGGTGAGCTCCCATTAGATCAGACACACTGCCTCAGTCGGTGGACTAACCCCTCGCAGTTCTGACTTCCTTGATCATCTTCTCCCTCCTTCTGCTCTTCAACTGGACCTTGGGAGCTCAGTCCAGTGCTCTGATGTGGGTCTCTGTCTCTATCTCCATCTGTGGCCAGACGAAGATTCTATGGTGATATTCGAGATAATCATTAGTGTTATTATTGGGCAAGGGCAGTTCAGGCACCCTCTCCTCTACTGCCCAAGGACCTAGCTGGGGACATCTCCATGGACACCTGGGATGCCCTCTAGAGACAAGTCTCTTGCCAACCCTAAATTGGCTCCCTTAATGAAGATATCTTCTTCCCTGCTCCTATATCCGCCCTTCCTCCATCTCAACCCTCCCACTCCCCCAAGCTCTCCCCAATCCTTCCCTTCTCCCTTCTCCTTCCCCCTCTCCCATTCCCCAAAACCCACCTCACCCCTACCCCCACCCACATGCTCCTAACTTTTGCCCAGTGATCTTGTCTGCTTCCAATTTCCAGGATGATCTATATATGTTTTTATTTGGGTTCACTTTATTATTTGGCTTCTCTAGGATTGTGAACAATAGGTTCAATGTCTTTGTTTATAGCTAGAGTCCACTAATGAGTGAGTACATACCATATTCATCTTTTTGAGTCTGGTTATCTCACTCAGGATAGTGTTTTCTATTTCCATCCATTTGCATGCAAAATTCAAGATGTCATTTTTTTTTTACCGCTAAGTAGTACTCTAATGTGTATATATTCCACACTTTCTTTTTCCATTCTTCCATTGAGGGGCATCTTGGTTGTTTCCAGGATCTGGCTATTACAGATAATGCTGCTATGAACATAGTTGAGCAAATGCTTTTGTAGTATGATTGGGCATCTCTTGGGCATTTTCCCAAGAGTGGTATTTCTGCATCCCAAGGTAGGTTGATTCCCAATTTCCTGAGAAACTGTTGCACTGATTTCCAAGGTGGTTGCACATGTTTGCATTCCCATCAGCAATGGATGAGTGTTCCCCTTACTCCACATCCTAAAAATATGGAATGCTTCACGAATTTGCATGTCATTCTTGTGCAGGGTCTCTGTACCACCTGCTTTTCTAAATGAAGGATCTCATGGAAGGTTTCTATCCTTACTAGTAAGACCTTCCAAACTTTTGTGTCTAGCTCACAGGAGTGGTCATTCCTTGCCTGTTTTAGCTTCAACAAAAATATCTTTTTATAGTTAGATTGTTCTGATAAACAGCACTTTACTCTCACACACTCTATTTTTTTTATTAACTTTTATTTATTTTTTTTCCATACATTGTTTTGTTTTATTTTTTCCATTCAAGAACATAATTAAAGATAAAAAAATTTTTTTTTTCCTTTCTTCCCCTTCTCCCGGTCCCCTCCCACTACCCCCACCCCTCCTCCCTCCCCCTTTTTCCTTGAAAGAGGGCATGGTGCCCTGCCCTGTTGGAAGTCCAAGGCCCACCCCCATCCCTCCTGGCCTAGGAAGGAGTGCATTCAAAAAGACTCGGTTCTCAAAAAGTTAATACATGCAGAAGAGATAGGTCCTGGTGTCATTGTTTGTGGGTTCTCCATCTGCCAACTTTC
>PVIU01024914.1:0-24298 GCA_004026605.1 Ondatra zibethicus
TTACTTTTATAGGATCCCACATATAGACATCACCCCGATGACAGCTGGAAGCGATTCTTTAAGAAAACATCCTCTCTCCCAATAAAGATTGCTCTCAAGTTTAGGGATATCATTTAGGGGTTTTTATTTCTCATCTATGTTGCAGGTTGGGGTGGAAATTATGTATGCCCAGAGATCTCCTTTAAAAAAAAGAAAATTGAATGGGATATTTAATAGAATAGAATGAGCCTACTTACATTAATAATATTAGTGAATAATAGAGTGGATACTTGTGAGTTCTTATTTAGGAAAAATTTCCATTGTTATTGATTCTTGTATACTGATAAACAGTTCAAATATGTGTTATATTGAATATGCCCTTATTTCTGTTTACAACAATTTTATACCTATGTAAATTTATATTATGTGATTGTATGCATGCATGTTTCTATATCATGTAAGAAAGAAAATCCTGAATATGTATCTAAGGTTGGTACACACAATTTCATTTTACAAACTCTGCATTATGAAACACATTCACTCGACAAATTTATCTTTTGGGTGCCTTTTAGGTTACTTCTTACAGGTAATAAAATTTGCTTACACAAGAACAGGAGGACATTTCATTTTAATATTCATTGCTTTCTCCAAACTGGTGGAAAAAAAACTTTATTCAAACCTTTGTTGTTAAGATGGTGCTTCTTATGAAATTCTGATGCTTCTAACATGTTTCCTATTAATAGCTATTAAATTTCATCATTGCTTTGTGCTAGAGGGCCTGGCAGACCCAAATGGGATCTGAGATGTGTTCAATACAATGAATGATTTTTATTTCTAATTACTTGTAGTTGAATAAATACCAAAGTCATATCCAAGTAATCTGGAATAAGATCAGTGGTTTCAGTATGTAAAATAACTCCTCTTGATCTTGACAGTCAGTAATTATATTAAAAAGTTCAGGAAAATCTAATAATACCTTAAGAATGCTATATAGCTCTGATTTTTGTACTGAATCATAAGGACTTTGAGACACCTTTATTATTTTTCCTGACTTACAACCTACTTTTCTGGATTTATTTTTATCAGTATATAATGTAGTTGCTCCAGAATTTGATGCCCCTTTTACTATATGAGGGAGAATTTAATTATTTCTTTTTATAAACTTAAATTGCTTGCTTTGGGGATATTTTTGTCAATCTCTCCCTCTAGAATTACTGAAAGCTCTTTTCCAAACTTCATTTCCTGCCCATAATGAAGCAATTTCAGCATTAATAAAAATTACTTAAATTTTTGCTGTGTCTATTTCTGATTCATTCAAGGTGTTTCTGGCAGTTCAGGTCAGTAGGATATGTTAAGGAGTCAGAGGCATAAAAACCTAAAATTTGAGGCCAGACTGCAACACACTTAAAAATTTCATATTAACATATTATCTTCTCTGCTTAAGAATTCCTAGGACAAAATGAGAAGACAAAATAACTAAAATTAGATCAAGCTTTGGATCTAAGCAATCCACATGTGCATCATGTAATTTTTTTTCTACCAGAGCCAATTTTCTCCCAGCCCAGCTGAAAATATTTTTGGATTATGTGAGCCTTATCACCTTGTAAGATTTATAATAAATTACTTAACTTTGAGGTAGTTTATCCAATTGTGGTCTGTATCTCTCTACTATCTACCAATATTTGCAAAAATCATTAGGAGTTGGTAATTGATTGCTTCTTATTTTTTTCTTTTTGTGAGTAAATTTTCTGTGAACCTATATTATCTTCTAGGTAATTAATAGAATTTCCTCTGTATTTTTTCAGGAGCAATTTGAAATCATTGGCAAAGCAAAAATCTTTTTACTTTATCAAACATTTTTTCTAAGTATCTGAGTCTGAAATATCCTGTAAGATAATATTCATATAATGATAAAATTTAGGTTGAGAAATCTGCTTATGAATTATTTCTAATGACTCTGACTAGTGTACAAAATATTGACATGGGGTAATGCTGATAACATTTCTTGTAAATTAATTTTTTGCTAATACATTTTAAAAGTTGAGCATTATTATAGGTAGGTAGTGTAAAGGCAATTTTTTTACCTTGTGCTTCTAAAGGTATAATAAAAAAACAGTCTTAAAATCAATCATTATAATAGACCATCCTTTAAGCAATAAATCAGGCAAAAGGATTCCAGGTAGTAAATAGCCTATTGACTGAATCACCTTATTTATGGCTCTTAAATCTCTTTATATTATCCATTTTCATGATTTATTTTTTTAAGATTTATTTATTTATTATGTATACAGTGTTCTTCCTGCACAACAGAAGAGGGAACCAGATGTCATTATAGATGTTTGTGACTCACCATTTGGTTGTTGGAAATTGAACTCAGAACGCCTGAATGAACAGTCATTGCTGTTAACCTCTGAGGCATCTCTGCCATTTCCACCTATTTATTTACTTTTGTTTGTCTCAACAGGGTTTATTTTTGGTGCAGCTCACACTGTCCTAGAACTCAATTTGTAGACAAGGCTGTACTCGAACTCACAGGAACCCACCTGCCTCTGCCTCCAGAATGGATGGGATTGAAGGCATGAGCCAACACTGCCCTGCCTTAGATTTATTTTAATGACAAATGAAGGAGAATACCAATTCATTTTTCAATATATTGAGCATTTAAATGTTCCTGTACAAGCTTTTCTACTGTATGCCATTTTTCTGTTGTCAAAGGCCATCATATTGTTCCACCTACACAGATTTGTCATCTAACCATTGTAAAGGTAGGGTCTTTGATATCTTTGAAAGAACAATAGCTGTTGTGTCCTGCATATGTACAACCTAAATGTTCTGCGAATGTTATTGATAATATTTTTAATACTGAGTGGAAGGATTCTTTATTTTAGGTTTGTTTTTAAGATTGGAAGAAAGGTAATCTGTGCTTTCCATTGCTGCAACAAATCACATCACAATATTATTAGACAAACAAGGCTTTGACTTTCTCATTTGTCCTTCTGGTCCCATATACTCAACCCATCTTATCTGAGATAAAATTCCAATGCCTAGAAACTGAATATTTACCTCCTGAAGAAGGCAATCTGGGGTCATTTTTGGTGAAAGTATTGCTATATCTCCACCTATGAACTAAAACTTTTATTCAATGCCATTTGTTTGTATTCTCAGATTTTGTTTTTGATCATTTATAACAATCTGCCAAAATATTTGATTTCTAGTCTCTCCTAAATTGATTTTCTTAACTGTTGAGGCTGCTCTATCTTTAACCATATCCAGATAAGTGTTGTTTTTAAAAACAGACATTAAATTCTTTATTTGTTCTGTGGATGATTTTTTCCAATGCTGACAGGGAATTATTTGAGTCTATTTGATTTTGGAGTCTGTGGGAGGCTCCACAGTGCATTTCCCAATGGCAAAAATTTACCTTGCCTGTCCCTTGTTCATCTTCAATCATTAGTTCAATGCTTACCTTTGCCACATGAGTATACCACAGAAGGTTGGGGCTTAATATTTAATTTATCTCTAGAAAAACATTATGTCTAGGAATACCATTTCTATAATCCCTTTTCTAATAATTTTGATTAACACAATGAAAACATCTGACATTTTTATTTTTCTTAAAACTTCTAGAAATTGCTTTTCCTAACAGAGTAGCAGCTTCCAAATCAGCTGTATTTCTAATTCATCCACACATTGACTTTAAAGGCCTAATCATCTTTTTGCATTCTGAATTACCACTTATAAAACCTTAAAATTATATTAATTTTTTTTGTCTGACTTATGGTTCTGACACTATTCTACTTACAGCTGATGTCAGTCTTTGGAAAAAGTTAGTGGAGGTTTTTAGGACTGTGAGGGGCTGGTCCACCTACTGAGACAGTGTGCCTGAACTAATGGGAGCACACCAATCCAGCTGGACTGGGACTGAATGAGCATATGATCAAACCAGACTCTCTGAATGTGGCGGCGAAAGTTGGCAGATGTAGAACCCACAAACAATGACAGCAGGACCTATCTCTTCTGCATGTATTAACTTTTTGAGAACCGAGTCTTTTTGAATGCACTCCTTCCTAGGCCAGGAGGGATGGGGGTGGGCCTTGGACTTCCAACAGGGCAGGGCACCATGTCCTCTTTCAAGGAAGAAGGGGGAGGGAGGAGGGGTGGGAGGGTAGTGGGAGGGGACCGGGAGAAGGGGAAGAAAGGAAAAAAAAATTTTATTTCTTTAATTATGTTCTTGAATGGAAAAAATAAAACAAAACAATGTATGGAAAAAATAAATAAATAAATAAATAAATAAAAGACAACAACAAAAAAAGAATTTTAATACATTACTCAAATCTTTTTCCTCATTATTCAAAGTTGTCTCAAGTATTTGAAGCTGATAAATCACATTGTGTCAAAGTTTAATGATTAAATTCAAGCTGCTTTTGTAACCCAATCTATTGGCTTTCATCTAGAAACTGATCTTCAGAAATATTATTACCTCCTGCACTGTTTCATTGTTTTATGGCCCTAGCTTCCTCTTTCACCATGTTTGTCATTTTAACTGAGGTCCAGCTTCCCATGTTACTGTTGCCAAATCTTTCTAATTTGGGGAAGGTTCTTTTCAGAGTTTCCTATGAATTTAATCTCTGCTTCACATAGGGTGAATGCATATCATATGAAGTGATCACTTCCTTAAATCTCCTCAAAACTATTAATTCTATAGAATGACTTTTAATTTCTTATAACCTTGGAGTTGCCTATCCTCTGCTGGCAGTTCTTATGTAGAAACTGAATAAACTAAGGTTGGTTTTCGAATAACCTTGGGTTCCCCTTCTTCAGTTTCATTCTGTGGTTGCCCTTGTCTGGGTGTTTTTCTTGTTTTCATTTAAAAGTCATCCTAAGACTTATATCTTATTAATACACTTTTCATATTTGACTAACCCACTCTGACCATTAAGGGCAAAATATAAATTTCCAGACTGATAGTAATTATAATCAATATCTGGTTAATCTCAAATAAGTCATTTATCTTTTCATTTTCTCCTTGTATTTTTAAACAATCTAAAGTACCATTTTTAAACAATCTAATGCCCTGTATTATATCTCCCATCCTTAATGTGGGAAATATTTTTCCATTTAATATGAGTTAGCTCACTCATTGAGGTCTTCCCAGGTGTCTTATCAAACCTGACAGCTTCTCAGCTGGTGTTATTTCTCTGTCCATGTCATTCCCATGGTAATGGCATTCTTTAAATGTGTTAACTGTTGTTTTTGACTAAATTTCAATTCTTTAGTTTTAACAATAAAGCCTTGGGAGTAGGATGCGGGGTGAAAGTCTGCTAGATCAGAAAGGCAAAAGAAGGATGTGACTGACCTTCCTTCTTTGTCAATGTCCAAGAAAATTCTCTTTCTACATCATCTCAAGAAAAAGAAACTTCTAAAACTGAATGACCCTCCCTTCTTTCCTTTATGTCTCTCTTTCCATTTTTCTGATTCCCACTTACTCTCTATAATTTTTTTCTTATTCATTTCTTGTAACCTGGCTGCTTGCTTTGCCTCTTGACATATAATTGATTTTATTTAATATTGTTTATTAACAAAAATCTCTTGGATTAAATGTGTGTACTTGGACTTAGGCACAAATCAACTAGAAAGAGATGTTTCTGGAAAATAATACAATCCTGAGGTTCACAGCATGATCAAATATCCTGTAACAAATGCTGATTTTTTAAAAATAAGTAAAATATTTAATGCAAAGTAAGATACATGAATGATTAATAAGCACATAAAATACACCCACACATTAATTGCTTACTAAAGAATTAGAAGATGCCACTTACTATCTCAAAGAATGCTGAGGTTGCATTGAGTAGGTATCACATGTGCACATTTGCATAAAACATATTAAACACTCATATATTATTGGTGAGAAAGTTAAATGTTAAATAAGCTTTGGGAAAATCTCCTGAATGTTACCTCAAAACAATATATATAAAACTATATATATATATATATATATATATTTATATTTATATTTATATTTATATTTATATTCCCTAAGTAAGTGCAAGGGGCCTTCATTTTATACAAGTTCACAAACTTTGTCTCTCCATGTATCCAATGAATCTGAATAATCAGAGAGCACCAACCTCAGTGAGAGTTGTGTTTTTATAGTAATAAAGTTGGAGGTGAAGGATTTGTATGGTTCAGGTTGCCTGTTTGGCTGAAAAGTAATATATTTTATATAGTGACTCAGTAGTTTTATTTCTGAACACTTCCTCAAAAACATACACACTGATACACTATACCCTTTGAGTTCTGGGAACTTAACTAAGATCATAAGGTCTTCAGAACAACTACATTGATCCACTAAGACATGTCAGAGTGTATGGAAAGAATCTGCTCCCTAAATTTGTCCTCTTTAATATGGTGTAGCATGTTTGTGCACACAATAATACAACTCCACATATGTAAAAGTATATATTAAATTTAAATATTGAATATCCACTAATTACATACTCATTGTATCAAAAACCCTGTCCAAAAATCATTACATCTAAGAAAGTGTTAAATATCAACATGCAAATATTGAGGCTCATTACTCAATCAACAAACCATATAAACAATAAAGTAGACAAAAATGATGTTACCAAGACTGAAGAGACAGTGGAGTTCTGAGCCACTAGAGAGTGAGTGCTTGGTTGGTGTGACCCATGCTCTGGGTTCAGTGTTAAGCATGAGGATGTTTTGAAGCAGTTCATTCAACTATAAATACATATTTAATATTTTATCAAAATAATCTAACAGGAATTGTATGTTCATAATACTTTGGGGTCATTTCTTTTTGTAGTGAAGTTATATGATTTTATATAATAACTGGAAACTGTAATTCTCTTGTGAGTGATTATAGATAGTTCTGTTTTATAGAACTATAATATGCCAAATAGAAAGTATTATAGAGATATATCTAACATAAAACCTTGAGTTTTAAGAGAACATTATTTTTTCAAGCATTTTATTAAAATGATTTATTAAGTATTTTATTAAAAATTAAGAATGACCTTGAGATTTCAGGTTTAACAAAATTACAAATAATCTTTCAAATTTACATATGGATTTTTCTAGCAATGATAGCTTACTTTAAATTAAGTGACACATATCTTTGTGCTTTTTGTAATTTTAGAGATAATTTTCCTTGCTAGAACTGAACTAATGACTCCTGTATGCTAGGAAAGTCCTCCACCATAACATATCTTAGTCTTCAATATGTTCTACAGAGCATATTCATGTTTATTTTCTCAAAAATATTTCATAATTACTTGTGTTTTAAAATATATTATTGTTGTTATTATTGTTAGTACTTTAATAATGACTGATACGGGGATGTATTGTATTGCTTAGGCTACCTTTAAGCAATGTACATAGCTCAAGCTCTTATCCTGTATGTTGAGATTATAGTTGTATGACAGGAGAATCACAAGTAGGATAGAAGTGAAGGAAAAAGAAAGTAGATATATTGCCTTTTTTCAATCTCCTATCTTTGCACTTTTGTTCATGATTTGTTTTAAATCCATATTGCACTGATGTTCTCTCATGCCCATAAATGACCAAAACTCCTACAAGATACCTAGAATTCCATTAAAACTTGTTTTCTACCATTCAGGTGCATATTCTTGATTCTTTGGCTTCTTGTTCTGAAATCTAGTCATTAATTTTTGCTTCACTAATCTTTCCTACTTTTGTGTCAAAAATCTTCATTCCAAGGCATACAAAACTACATATTTCTGATGGCATAAGTCACAAAACAATCCCATACCAGTTCAAAATTATGAATAATAAAAGCAATATTTATTTCAGGGTAAAACTTAAAGATCACTGTCTTAGATAAAAGTGCTCTGTGCAAACAGGAACAGAGTCTAGCCGCCAGAACCGGGAGCCAGAAGCAAGATAGAGGGCTCATGGTTCATGCTGCTTTTACAGTATAAGAGACCATGCCTAAGTGGGATGGTACCTTAAAGGCTATTGACTGAAGGAGCAGAATGTCCTCCCAAAGCACCTCCCACTTTTGTTTAAGTAAGAGAGTTCCAAAACCTATTCAAAACTATTTACACTAGAAACAGATATCAAGTGAAATTAGAATTACAACCAGCATAAAAATTATAAGCAAGGAACATATGCTAAATATTTTAAAAAATACATTTTATCCTATAGTCTAATTCTTGTATAGGAAATGGCTTGGATAGATCAGAAGAGTACAGTAACTATGACTATCAAATCTTCAACTCCATCGACGCCCTGATAAGGGAGATAATATTACTTGAGTAGGCAGGAAGTACAATCAAGTAGCTTCCAAAAGAGAGCAATGTATGATGGAGACAATTAGCTACCTGAATAATCACCTAAAGTCTCATTTTGTAACATTGAAGCAATCAACTTGGGCTAAGGACAACTGTAACTAACAGATCATTTTCAGAGGCAGGAAATTTTTCAATTTTTCTTACCCTATCTTGCCAAGATTTGACAATTCTGCTTATCCATTTCAGGATGTCATGTAACTTGACAGTGGTTGAGGCATTGTCAGTTCCTTGACCAAAGGCCAATTTTGCCAACAAGAAAACAGGCTCCAAGTGGAGTTTCTTTGGTGCTCAACATTCTCTCCAGAATAGACTGGCGCTGTCAGCAGCAGTGATGTCTTATGTTAACAGAATGCTAAGTTATTTAAAAGACATGCTCCACAGATTCTTGAAGTGGTTGAAGATTATCTATTTAGACAGAATACAATCTATGTATCTAAAGAACCTAATTGGGGCTGGAGAGATAGCTCACAGGTTAAGAGCATTGACTGTTCTTCCAGAGGTCCTGAGTTCAATTCCCAGCAACCACATGGTGGCTCACAACCATCTATACTGAGATCTGGTGCCTCTTCCTGACTGCAGGCAAAAATGCAGACAGAACATTAAATATATAATAAATAAATATAAAAAAGAACCTAATTGATCTGATTGCACATAAAACAAACATTAACAACTGTTGACCTATAATAATTAATACTTGTTTTACTAAAAGAGTAAAACTTCATGTCAGAGAGTTAGATAAGCTGTAAACAAATGTGCAAAAAAAGAGGAAAATGACTTCAAGACATAAACAATGTAAAAGTATCTTATATAATACAATATGAAATATATCCTAAAAGTTCTATCAATATACAAAATGTCCTAAAGCAAGGTAGAAACATGCATATAAATAATCTGACAAAATGACTTTACATAGGTGTACAAATAATGCAAACAAAAGTAACAAATATAATTTGAACTTGTATCAATATTCAAAAATTATACCAATGTAAATTATCCATAAATAATAAATCACAAGTATTAACTCTATTACCCACTATTACTACTCCCCCTTTTTTTGAATAAACATAGTTTTTACCCCAACCCTCTATCTAGTACGAGTAATAATCAACAATGCTAAACAGTGTTCCAAACCCTATGTACAAACATTTATGGAATAGGGAATGTCGTTTTCTAGTGACTCTTAAGTTTCAAAATTACTGTCCAGTATAGTTGCAAACAATTTCTGAACAGTTGATAGGGTTTTTCTCTTGTTTTTTTTTTTTGTTTGTTTTTTTTTTCAAAGTTCTTATTGGGAATTCTGGCCAGAATGTCATGAGAAAGTACACCATTTCAGCAGCTGGTACCCAAACAAGTGGTCTTATAGTAGCACTGTCAGCATCACAATGTCATCTCAAGTAAATGGGGTTGTTGCTGTAGGGCCCCATCTTCTTCCTGGAAACTTCAAAGAGTACTGCAGGAAAAGGAACTGGAGGAAAATCTATTGTTCATCATGGAAAATTTAAACATCATTCATATAAACATACATTCAATGAAGAAAATGATATAGAAAAAATAGGCATGGAGAAATTAAAATTTTTTATAAAGTCTTCCTTCTGTCCCATATCAGATGGCTCCTGATATAAGACAGAAGCTCTAAATGTTCCTTTTAACAACACACATGTATTTAGAGAAGTACAGAGCAATTGTCAAACTCCAAAACCAGCTGAATATAAATATGTCTCTGTGTGTGTTTGTGTGTGTATGTAAATGTAAGTGTAACTAGTACCTGTATACATAATCCATATTCTGTTTTTCTGGATGATCCCTAGTGGAGAGTTATTTTTCCTTCTGTCAGCATTCAAATATTGAGGGTCTCTTAAATTTTTGATGATGTGTATTTTCCTGCAAAGATAAGAGCAGAACCCTGCCCCAACCCTATATGGCTTTCCTTACCACCTGTACATTTTTCATCATTGTGTTTGAGCTGTTATTTCTATGTTTCAATAGGTTTCTCCTTTTCACAGTGAATCTTTATTAATTTTGATGGTACCCATAATTTTTCTTCTTCTGTAGAAACAAACCCTTTCCAAAACATAGCACGTCTCCTGGTTCCCATTGTGAGGTCAACACATCCTTGAAGTAAACTGATTGATTCAATTCAGATGTTTTTGTTTTTGTTTTTTCCATTATCCAATGCCTCTCTTCTGCTGTTATACTTTTCTCATTAGCTTTAAGAAAATTCAAGGTTACTAAAGCACTATACAATCTATTTCTGGGGGTATATTCCATCCCTTTCTGTTTTCTCAGCAAATCCTTTATAGTATGACTTGACCTTTCTATAACTGCCTGACATGAAGGATTATTTGTCATACCTGTAATGTACTCTATATTTTAATAAGCAAAAAAGTTTCATTTTCTTAGATAAATATGCCAGACAATTGTTTGTCTTTATTTGTGCATGTATACCCATTATGGGAATAACTTCCAATAAATAATTCATTACTGAATCAACCATTGAAAACCTGAATAGGTGTCTATGGTGTGGTGTACATATTTTAATTTACCAAATTCCATAAAGTGGAGCAAATCCATCTGCCAGATTTCATTCCTTTGAGTACCTTAAGTTTACTTCCTGCAGGCAATAGTGTTTGATTATAGAAAGAACAAGTAGGACACCTCTTGATAATCTCCTAGCTTGTTACAATTTAATAGAAAACTCTTTCTTTAAAACTAAGCTATTGACAACTTGGTTTTTATGAATTTCAGAGGCCTGCAACACACTTCCAATCAATAATTGATCAATTTCTGCATTACCTTGTGCTAGAGGACTTGGCAGACCCTTATGAAGTCAATTCTGTATCATCTGGTATACATTCACCAGTTTCAATATGCAAGACAACTCTTTCTGCATATTGTGAATCAGTAAATATATTAAGAGGTTTTTAAAATCCCTTAGTACCATAAGAATAGCATATAATTCTGCCTTCTAAACAGAATTATAAGGGGTTTGTTCCACCTTTCTTAATTCTTCTGATTTCTAGCCTTCCTTCTCTGATTTATTTGTATCAGTATAAAATGTATGGGCTCCAGTTATTGATGTGTCGTGTACAGTTTGGAGAAGAAACCAAGAAGTTCTCTTAATAAAGTTAAGTCTATTACTTTTGGGATAATTTCTATTAATTTCTCCCAAAAAAAATAGCACAAACCCTTTGCCAGGGTTCATTGTCTTCCCATAACTTTTTAAAATTTCTTCGGCAGTAAAAGGCACTATAATCTCTGCCGGGTCCATATCTGCAAATTGACAAGTCTCAATTTACATTTATAATTAATTCAGAGAACTTTTCCACATAAGTTTTAATTTTTTATTTGGTTTATGTGAGAAAAAGATCCATTCTAAGATAATATCGTTCCTCTGCATTAAAATTTCTGCAGGAGAAATTCTGGAAGGCAATATGAATAGAATACAATTAAGATTTGGATTCACCCTATCAACATGTGCCTCCTGTAATTTCTCCTCAACAATTGTCAATTCCTTTTTTGTTTCAGCTGTTAATTCTCTGGGACTATGAAAATCTTTATCACCATCTAAAGTTTTGTTTAAATGAATTATTAGATCAGGTGTTATCCCAAGAACTGGTCATAGACTGGAAATGTCTCCTAATAATCTTTGAAAGTTGTTAAAATCCACAAACGGTCTTTTCTAATTTGTGCCTTTTGTGTTCTGATTTTCTGTAAACCTATTCTGTAACTTAGGTAATTAACAGAATCTCCTCTTTGAATCTTTTCAGGAGCAGTTTGTAATCCCCATTTAGGCAAGACTTTCTTTATTTCTTCAAACATCCTGTCTAAAGTGTCTGTATTTGAATCAGATAGCAAAAATGTCATCCATGTAATGGTAGATTATAAACATAGGAAATTGCTTATGTATTATTTCAATGGCTTGCTGACAAAGTATTGGCACAGGGTTTGACTATTGAGCATTCCCTGTGGGAGGATGGTCCATTGAGATCTTCAGTAGTCTGTGAATTATTATAAATAGGCACTGTGAAGGCAAACTTTTCTCTATCTTTTTCTTCTAAAGGTATAGTGAAGAAATAATCTCTTAAATCAATAGCTATAAGAGGCCATCACTTAAGTAACAGAAAAGGCAGGGGAATTCCAGATTATAGAGGGCCCATAGGTTGAATAACTTTGTTGATAGCTCTTAGATTTGTCACCATTCTCCATTTTCCAGATTTCTTTTTAACAAAAAAATACGGAAGAATTCTAAGGGCTTGTAGATTCTTTTATATCTCAAGCATATAGTTGCTCTTGTACCAGCTTGTCTAAAGCCTGCAACTTTTCTTCAGCTAGAAGCCACTGCTTTACCCATATTGGTTTCTCTGTTAATCATTTTAAAGGCAGGACTGTTGGTACCTTGAAGGTTTATCAATTGCTTTGTGTTCTTGTACAGCCCTAATGACTGTTTATAATATATTGTCTATAATATAATATAATGGTTGTCTATAATATCTTCTACTATTTTCCTCAGAAACATAAGTTTTGGTGGCTTCAAAAAATGTTAATCTGGATATTCCATTGCTGTAATAGTTCACAACCCTACATATTCACTGCAATATTGGCTATATATGGCCTTAATCTTCCTACTTGCCCTTCTGGCCCTATGGACTCAACCCATCTCATGCTCTGTTTGACCTGAAATAGGGTTACAATTACCAAGAACTGAACATCTACCTCGTGCAGATACCAATTGGGATGCCAAGATTCTGGAGAAATGGTACTTACGTTCGTACCCATGTCTAGTAATCCTTCAATAAATATGCCATTTATACGCACTCTTAGGTTTGGTCTTTGATCATTTATAGAAGTCTTCCAGAATATACGTTTCCTCTGTCCTTCTGGAGTTTTTAAGTCATCCTCCACATTTAACCCATCATTCAGATCAGTATTGCTTTTTACAGCAGGCATTGGATTTTTTATTTTTTTTACTTTTTGGTGAGGCACATTCTCCACAGTAACTGGGAATGACTGGAGCACATTTGTCATGGGGACCTGCGAGAGACTGTGCATGGCATTTCCTGAAGTTATCAGGTTTCCTAGTCTATCTTTTTTTTGACCTCCATTCGTTGTTCCAATGTCAGCCTTTTCCACACCTCCTATATATATCTGAAGGCTGAGTCCTCCTATTTCTGCCATTCTCAGAGGAGACATTATTCCTATGAATCTGTTGTCTACAATCCTTTCTCAGATGTCTCATTCTACCACAATTAAAACAATTGGTATTTTGATGTGTTCTTTTACCATTGGAAATTGCTTCTCCTACCCAACCTTCAGTAGCATAGTCAAGTGTCTTGACATTCATTGTATGCAAGACCCACTTATCCATCAGTTCTGATCCAATGTGTAAAGGCCAAGGAACCTTTTGCACTGTATGCTGGCATTCTAATAAGGCAAAGATTCAATTATTATATGTCTAGCTTCTGGGTCAGTTACCCCTATTTGTACAGCCCTAGTTAGTCTTTGCAAAAAGTCACTAAAAGTTTCTCTCTGAATCCTAAGATATGATTCAACTCTATTTTCTAGTTTCTGAACCCTGTCCCAAGCCTTTAAAGCTGCTGTGCTATGTAGCGTCAAGGTTTAATCATTATAAACAGATTGATCCTGAGGGTCAGAGTAAAGTTCTTTGCCTAAAATTTGATCTAAGGAAATCTCAATTTATTTTGCTTTTTCTTGTTGCTCTAATATTCTTGCCTCCTCTTTAAAAAAAGCACCTTCAAAGTATTATGGTTCACTTTCTAGGACTGCTGAGATTAACTGAGTCCATTCTTGAGGAGTTGCTTTGCTACTTAAAGCCCACATTTTGGCCATTTCCCTAACAAAAGACAAATGTTGTCTGTAAGCTACAATTGCTTGTTTAATTTCCTTTAGATCATATGGGCTCCCACATATATTCTTTGACAATCTTAGGGTAATTTGGCCAGATACTTTTTCTGATGTTATTACTGGAAAGGCAGGCAGAACTTTGGGGAAGCTATCATGGAGACTTTTACATACCGACATGCTTAAATTTTGTCTTTTTACCTTTTGATCCTGGTCATCAAATTTGATAATTTCCTAAATCTTTTCAAATCTGTTTACCACTGCCTTTTTTAATGTCTGGATTTCCTGTCCAGTGTTCTGCTCTAATGCCCTCATTGAGGATTCCAAGGTATGAAGTCTGTCCAGTAGAGATAATATCTCATACCTGGACATAATCTCTATAGCATGCATATTACCTTCCTGGAGAGACAGTCCATCAGTCAATTTGTCATATCCCTTTGACAGAGTCTGATTAATACATTCAACAGTGTGAATTCTCTCAAATAATGTTTCAGCACCCACTGTCATTGATTCAGTTTTATGTGAAAAATCAGCTGTTTCTTTCTTCAGAGTGCTGAATCTCCTTTAAATAAATTACTATCAGTCTCTACCATTTCAAAAAGTACCTCAGTTGACTGAGTTTTGTTAGTTAAATTGTTTGTATCCTCTTTTCAACAAGTTTTGTGCAAGTCTGTACCATTTCTAAAAATATCTCAGTTAAATGAGTTTCTTTAGTTAAAGTAGTCACATACTTCTTCAGATTTCCAAACTCTTTCTTGAGAAGCTTCTTGAGAAGTAAAGACTGCACCATTTCTAAAAATGCCTCATTCTTAGCCTGATTGTCAAACCATATTTTTAAGAAAAAAATGTTGAGGACAAGACTAATCCCCAGGATCAAAAATAGAGATGTAGAAGAAGGGACATTATATAACTCTTGTAAAACCTTCTCCATGGTGTAAGTAAAGAGGCTATTGAAACCTTGTGCAGGTTGTCTGACATATTGCCCTTTTAAATTATCAACTTTTACAATGATAAAACTTACCTGTAGTTTAATTAGCTGGATTAGGTACAATAACCATTACCTGCAAGTAGGTGTTGAAGGCCCCCTACAAAAAGAAACCCAGCAGGGCATAGCAGTGCACTTGAATGCATGTGATTCATCTGAAATATGTTTTTAGAGTTAAATGCTAAAAGATAAATCACAGACTGTGGGCTTTGTGGATGTTTCTACATCAGTGGAATAGGAAAATGCAAAGAAATCATTAGAATGCCACAGAACAGCTGACTCAGACTGGGGAAGCCTGTGTCTCACCCGAATCTCTGTGGTATGCCCTGGTGGGAAGCAAATGGTAGTGTGTATAGAAACTTGAAGGCAATCCGAGGCACGTGAAGAGAAAAAACAAAGAACTGCAGTTGATCCATAGCAAGAAAAGGAACTGCACAAGAATTCTATATGAATTGCTGGCTCCATACAAAGGCCATGTCTGGCTGAGGGAGGGAGTTATCATGCCAAGCTAGGCACATTTCAAGCTCATGGTGTAACAGAGATGAAGGGTTCTAAAACCAAACATTTGGGTGCCAGATGATGGCATAAGTCACAAAACAATCTCACACCAGTTGAGAATTATGAATAATAAAAGGGTTAATTATTTAAGGGAAAAAATTACAGATCATTGTCCTAGACAGCATTCCTCTGCGTGAATAGGAACAGAATCTAGCTGTCAGAGGCAGAAGAGTGGGCACACAGTTACTGCTGCTTTTACAATATAAGAGACCATGCCCAAGTGGGCTGATATCTTAAAAGCTATTGGCTGAAGGAACAGAGTGTCCTCCCACAGCATATTTCTAAGAAGTAGGTGGCACTTTGGGACTGTAGAAAATGTACTTCCCAGATTATTTCATTAACATTTTATTTTCTTTCTATGCTAATGACATTTATTAAAGAATAACACAAAGAATAACTTTGTACATTAAGTAGATATCATTTGATAGCTGAAAAATGTGGGATATTGTTATTACTATTAGGCCATCTACTAATTCCTTTTTATTATGCAATACAACTCTATTATTCTGATGATGCTTTCTCTCTTATTTAAACAATGTAGGGTGAAATTATATAGCATACATTTTATTTTTCCTGTGATTTAATGTTTAATAGCCTTCACATTACTGTAAATATTTATAGAATATAGCAGTACAGTTTATTTATCATCAGTCTCTAATGAAATTTGCATTATCATTCTGGCTCATTTTTCCATGAAATCTTGAGAAATCATATTTAATTTAGATAAGTAATTTTATTGAATAAACTTCCCAAAGTAAACCTTAAAAATGTTATTATAAATAAGTGTATTACCTCTGTCTTTCCATTCTAGTGGGGTGAAACTGAGGCAGGAGTGTTTAAGTTCATCCTAAGATATAAAGTAAGTTTCATGACAGCATATTCTACAGACTATAAAAGTTTCAAGACAATGCTGAAAAAATCAAGAATACATAAAGTGGGAAAAACTAAAATTGTAACCACATAAAATTTATCCAATAGTTTATAATGTTAAAAATTCCTCAAAACTTTAAGAAAAGAAATGAGCAATTATCTTTAAAGTTTTTATTAACAAAGAAGAATAGTTTTTCTAAATAGTAAATACTTTCTTTATAAATATACAATTGTATTATTTTGTGGTGAAATAAGATGTAAACCAAAATATTTTAATGATCAGTAGCATTCCATTTCAAAATGGGTGGTTATTTCATCTTAATTCTAGTAATACCACACTACAAGACTTACACTAAGTAGGTTATAAGTTTACGCATGCCATTTTTGAAATACACAATTATATTTCAATCTCAATATCACCCTTTCAGAGTATCTCCACTTAAATAACAGTTATGAATACTGAGGCTGGATGGACAGTAGCACATAAAAAACATGTTATCTCTAATTTGATTACATTTTGGCTTTTATGTTTCAAAACATTTTAAGATTTAAATCAAAATCTGAAAGTATTTAAATCCCATGAGGTATTTATGTATTACTTTAAGACATAGATTAACATATGCTAATCAGTTTATGAGTTTGATTATCTGATGCATAGTCTACATTTTGAAACAGTAATATGTAATACTATGCTCTGGAACAATGATATGTACCCTGTCAATTATTTTACATAAATGCTGATTGGCCATTTGCCAAGCAGGAATTATAGAAGAGGTGACTAGGCAGAAAATAGAGGTGGGGCAATGAGATATCTGGGAAGAAGAAAGTTTCAGTCTGTAGTCATCACCCAGAGGCAAAGGAAGCCAGACAAAGAGCAAGCAAGATGTACCTGCCTCACCGGTAAAGGTACCAAAAAAATGGCTAGCATAGACAAGAATTATGGACTGATATAAGTTATAAGAATTAATTAATAAGAAGCCTGAGCTACTGGGCCAATCAGTTTATAATTAATGTAGACATTGGTGTATTTCTTTGGAACTGAACAGCTGCAGGACCAGGTGAGACAGAAACCTCAGTCAACAGAAGGATGCCCAAGGTGTGGACAACTGCATGCACAGGAAACCTAAGAGATCTTGAGAACTAATTCCAAAATAACAGTGTTAAGCATGACTCTTGGTATCAGCAATTTCTCTCATTTGCTCTCTTTGCTAGGGGCAAACACATCTAATTTAAGAGACGCTTCCTGACTTAGCATTAGCTGCAAAACCTTGCAGCTCTTTTAAGAGGTCTTGCCACAAAACACTTAAATGGTGTTGATGAAAAGCTGACTGCATACTTTTTGCTGGTGGAAGGAACCTTGAAATGTCATAGAGTTGTGGCAATAAACATGACTCTGGCCAGTACTATTGCCATGAGGCTAGACTCTCAGAACAAATGCTAAGGAATGGGCTGGATGCAGTTGTCAAAGCCACAGCTTTAATCCTAGCCATATCATTTTGCAAATTAAAGACTCAGTGGTCAAAACAAGAGAGATATAAAGTAAAGATAGATTCAAAGATGAAGAAAACCTCTATATGGTTTTCTGTGTGTTTAAAAATATATGTATGCTTGGGGAAAAAAGGAATAAAGTCCTTAAAAAAGAAATAAGAAAAAAGAGAGTGGTTGGGTGTGGTGGCACACACCTTTAATCCCAACACTTGAGAGGCAGAGGCAGGTGGATCTCTGTTAGTTCAAGCACAACCTGGTCTACAGAATGAATTTCAGGACAGCCAGAGATACACAGTGAAACACTATCTCAAAAAGCCAAAAGTTAAAAATACAAATAAAAGACATAGCGGTCTTTTTAAGACAAAAGTCATAAAGCCATGTAAAGATGAAAAATACACAGATTGTCTGGATACTGAATGTTATGGTGTTGTCTTTAAATTGATGGATTAATGAGAAAGGACCAAATGCTAAAAGACATTTGATTATAAATGTTACTGGAATATATATATATAATGCTTTGACATTAAAATTTAAGTCAAGAGATATATTACTTTGGAGAAGAGGTTTTGTTTTTGTTTCCACAAGAAATGAGGGGCTGTGAATACATCTGCATTAATAAAAATCAGGTATTATCAAGGAAGACCCCCTGAGAAATCTCTGTTAGATGTAATGGCCCAAATGTCTGAGTTCTACATCCAGAACAGTTCAAAGACTGCTGCCTGAGATGATCAAGACTCACAGGATACTCTAGTATGGACTCTATAATAATTCTAAATATTCTTTGGTCCCCATAAAATTATCAGCACCCCCAATCAGCAGAAAGTATCCTGGAAAACTCTGCCCACATTCCCCAAAAATGGATTGTGGATGTTTGCCTTTGTTTAGAATGTTGGTTACAAGTTGCTATGGATAATGGTCAGCAGAAAAGCTAAGCAAAGGAGATTCTATTCAGAGTTCTAGTTTAAGAAAAAGGTGGTGAGTGATGTGCAACAATGGTCTGTACCCTGGCACTTGTATTTTAAATAAACGCTTATTGGTCAGTACCCAGGCAGGAAGTATAGGTGGGGTGACCAGGCAGGAAGTAGAGGTGGGGAAACAAGAATTCTGGGAAGAGGGAAGTTTCAGTCTGCAGACATCACCCAGAGGCAAATGAAGCCTGACACAGAGCAAGCAAGATATGACTGTCTCACCAAAAATGGTGTCAAGACACTTGGGTAACACAAACAAGAATTATGGACTGATATAAGTTATAAGACTTAATTAATAGTAAGTCTGAGATAAAGGTCCAATCATTTTATTATTATTGTAGACATTGGTGTATTTCTTTGGGACTGAGTGCCTGAAGAAATGTACAGGACAGAAACCTCAGTCAACAATACTATATGCTGATTTAGATGAGGAAATGATGTACAAATTTGAAACGACAGGCACAGTAATTTGCATGATCATTCACGTAAAAGCTATTTTCTAGATCAGCATTAGAAATTTACACTGTGCGCTATGTATATAAATAAAATACATGTATATTGTTCATTTATACATCAAAATCTTTCCAAATTCTTCGATTTATATCAAGACAATAGAATAATGTCTTCTCTGAATTTAATAAAAGACTCTTTGCAGTAGAAGACATATATTTATTCATTCAATGGTGGAAATAAATCTCGGGCATTAATTTCAACAAATTTTAAGCTCTATAATAGCTTACCTTTTCAAAACACTATTTATAAAATTCATTTCAAAATTATATGTGAGATTTTAATAATTGCATTTTATTTACCTTTCAAAGATATATTTTTCTCTTTTTTTGCCTGTAAGTTGTTGTTCCTGAATCTATGCACATCACATTCAATGCCCATGGTACTCAGATGTGGGCAACAGACTCCCTCAGAAAAAAATTTCATGAAGTGTCTCTAATCAAATGTTGACAATATTCCATGAGTATTGTTTCTATTGCTGTGAAGAGACACCATAACTAGAGCAACACCTGTAGAGGAAAATATTTAACTGAGATGGCAGTTTACAGTTTGGAAGTTTAGTTCATTATCATCATGGCAGGGAACATAGAAGCATGCAGCTACTCATGGAGATGGCTACATATTGAGCAGAGGGCAACAGAAAGTAGACAGTGTATCACTCAAAGGGAAGCTTGAGGAAAAGAGAACTCAAAACCTGCCACTACAGTGACACATTTCTTGCAACAAGGCCACACCTACTTCAACTATGCATGGTAAAGTGAACAGTTGAGTGGAGGGACAATCAATTGAATAAGAGCAAATCTTTCTTAGCTATACTTATGTGATGACTATTCTTGGTTTGCAACTTGAATATATCTGGAATGAACTAAAATCTAGAAATGGGGGACACACATGTGATACTGATTTTGAGGCATGAAGACCTTATGCCTTTGACTCAGATCTTGAGGCTGGGTGACACAAGTTTTTAATCCCCACTTTGAGGCTGTAAGGCATGCCTTTAATCCAGGCCACACCTTCTTTTGAAAAGATAATGGAAGAAGGAGGGGGTGCGTCAATTCTTAGTCTCCTTGCCTTCATCTTATCAACACAATTATTTTCTCACTGGCATTGAAAAAGTAATGCTTTTCTTCTTCAGAATTACAGCATATATAGAAGACAAGATGAGACACCCAGCCTCATGGGGCTGAGCAACTCTAGATTCTTGAACATTCCATTCACACGCAGTCATTTTTGGGTTCAAGCCTGTAAGTCATTCAACACATGCACACACACACACACACACAAATGCACAGACACACACACACAAACACACACATTTATATATACAAAAATATAAAAATGTGTATATACATAAATACGTTTATTATTGTTCTTAGGTTTTTTAAGTTGTTTATATATTGTAGATATTAATAGTATCAGATGTTATATTAGTCAGGGTTCTATAGAATCACAGAATTATGAAATGAATATATATATATATACACACACATATATGAAACAAGTAACACCATATGTTGGTGAAGGTGAAGACAAAGGGAGTCCTTATTTATAACATGTTGAAATACAGTACAACCTAGTCATAGCACTATGGAAGACAGTATAAGAAATTAAAAAATGGAGATAGAACTACTATCAACAGTCCCAGATAAGCCAGTTCTCAATGTTTACTCAACTCCAAATCAAAATATCAGCGAAGGCTGTACATCAGTGTGTAATATAGAATTATTTACTGCAGCTAAGTACACTCTTAGGAGTTGTGGCTTTGTTGATGTTAAGTGTAGTATGATTGAAGGAAGTGTGTAACTGTAGGGTGGGCTCTGAGTTTACCTTTGTTCAAATTACACTTAGTCTGATACAAAATTGCTTCTATTAGCAGATCACTATCATTCACACCATATGGAAGAATGCTTAAAAGAAGCCCCACATGAATGCAAACTTGTGCAGCCTCTTTGGAAATCAGTGTGGCGGTTTCTCAGAAAATTGGGAGTCAACCTACATCAGGATCCAGCAATACCACTCATGGGAATATACCCAAGAGATGCCCAATCATACTACAAAAGCGTTTGTTCAACTATGTTCATAGCAGCATTATTTGTAATAGCCAGAACCTGGAAACAACCTAGATGTCCCTCAATGAAGAATGGATAAAGAAAGTTTAGTACATCTACACATGAGAGTACTACTCACTGGTAAAAATCAATGGCATCTTGAATTTTGCATGCAAATGGATGGAAAAAGAAAACACTATCCTAAGTGAAATAACCCAGACCCAAAAATACAAATATGGCATGTCCTCACTCATTAGTGTATTCTAACCATAAAAAAAGGACATTGAGCCTGTAGTTCATGATCCTAGAAAATCTAAGTATTAAGGTGAACCCAAAGAAAAACATATAGATCCTCCTAGAAATTGGAAGCAGACAAGATCGCCAGGCAAATTTGGGAGCATGGGGTGGGGGTGCCATGGAGGGAAAGGGAGGCGGAGAGAGAAGGGAGAAGAGGAGGATTGGGGAGAGATTGGGGGAGTGGGAGTGTGGAGATGTAGGAAGGATGGATATGGGAGCAGGGAAGAAGATATCTTAATTAAGGGAGCCATTTTGGCGTTGGTAAGAGGTTGGCTCTAGAGGGGTTCCCAGGAGTCCACAGAGATGTCCCAAGGTTACACCATGGGCAGTGGAGGAGAGGGTGCCTGAACTGGACTTTTCCCATAATCAGACTGATAACTATCTTGAATATCACCATAGAACCTTCATCTAGCGTCAGATGGAGATAGAGACAGAGACACACATTGGGGCACTGGACTGAGCTCTCAAGGTCCAGTTGAAGAGCAGAAGGAGGGAGAATATGTGCAAGGAAGTCAGGACCATGAGGGGTTGGTCCACCCACTGAGACAGTGTACCTGATCTAATGGGAGCTGACCAAAGCCAGCTGGACTGGGACTGAACGAGTATAGAATCAAACTGGACCCTCTGAATGTGGCTGACAATTGGGGCAGACTGATAAGGTCACTGGGATTAGTCTCTACTGCATGTACTGGCTTTTTGGGATCCTAGTCTATTTGGATATATACCTTCCATAGCCTGGATAGAGGGGGAGGGCATTGGACTTCCCACAGAGTAGGGTACCCTGCCCTCTCTTAGGACTAAAGGGAGAGGGATAAGGGGGTGTGGGGGAATGGGAGGGAAATGGGAGGATGGGAGGAAGTGGAAATTTTGAATGGTATTATTTATCAAGTAATAAAAAATAACAAGAAAAAAGAAGCCCCACACTAGGTCAGAAATGAGAAATATTTATTTATGCGTAGACTCAAAATCCGAATCCTTTGCTGAAACAGAGATCAGAAACTGAATACTGCAGCCGGAAAAGAGACTGGAGGCATGCTCTACATTGGCATAAATAGTATAAGAGACCACATCCCAGTGGGCAGGTAATGACTGGCTATAAGTCTTCTTACAGCAGCACCATGTCTGCCAGCATGCCAACAAGTCCTGCCATAATGATAATGGACAAACTTGTTTTTTTTTTTTTTTAGATTTTATTTTATTTATTTATTTTTTATCTCAGTTTTTTTTTGGTTTTTTTATCATACATTGTTTTGTTTTATATTTTCCATTCAAACATAATTAAAGAAATAAAATTTTTACCTTTCTTCCCCTTCTCACGGTCCCCTCCCACTACCTCCCGACCCCTCCTCCCTCCCCCTTCTTCCTTGAAAGAGGGCATGGTGCCCTGCCCTGTTGGAAGTCCAAGGCCCAGCCCCTCCCTCCCTCCCGGCCTAGGAAGGAGTGCATTCAAAATGACTCGGTTCTCAAAAAAGATAATACATGCAGAAGAGATAGGTCCTGCTGTCATTGTTGATGGGTTCTCCATCTGCCAACTTTCGCCACCACATTCAGAGAGTCTGGTTTGATCATATGCTCATTCAGTCCCAGTCCAGCTGGATTGGTGCGCTCCCATTAGTTCAGGCACACTGTCTCAGTAGGTGGACCAGCCCCTCACGGTCCTAACTTCCTTACTCATCTTCTCCCACCTTCTACTCTTCAACTGCACCTTGGGGGCTCAATCCATTGCTCTGATGTGAATGTGGGTCTCTGTCTCTATCTCCATCCATCGGATGAAATTTCTATAATGGTAATCAAGATAATCATCAATGGGACTATGGTACAAGGCTAGTTCTGGCACCCTTTCCTCTGCTGCCTGAATACCTAGCTGGGGACATGCCTGTGGACACCTGGGATCCCCAGGGCCAACTATCTTGCCAACTCTAAAATGATTCTCTTAATGTAGATATATTATTCCCTTCTCCAATGTCCACCTTTCTTCCATCTTCACACTCCCACTCCCCCAAGTTCTTCCCAGTCCTTCTCCCTTCTCCTTCCCCCTCTCACCTATATCCCCTCCCCCTGGCTTCCAACTTTTGCTTGATGATCTTGTTTGCTTCCAACTTCCAGGAGGTTCTGTGTATGCTTTCTTTGAGTTCACCTTGCTATTCGGCTTCTCTGGGCTTGTGAGCTAAGTGCTTAGTGTCCTTTATTTTATAGCTAGGGTCCACTAATGAGTGAGTACATACCATAATCATCTTGCTGGGTTTGGGTTACCTCACTCAGGATAGCGTTTTCTATTTCCATCCATTTGCATGCAAAATTCAAGATGTCATTGTTTTTTACCGCTGAGTAGTATTCTAATGAGTATATAATCCACACTTTCTTGATCCATTCTTCCATTGAGGGGCACCTAGGTTG